>LR753929.1:0-16328 GCA_902729485.2 Mus minutoides | reverse complement strand
AACTTGAACTTCACATTATAAAATACTGTAAACAGAATTATATTCCTGTGGGGAACAGATGAAGACCTGAGTGAATGCTTATTATTGACATGGGTAGTCTTATATTTTTCAAATCCTACTTTTAATAAGTATTCTTACATTTTTTAAACTCACTTCTAGCCTACCACCCACTAGATGTAGTGGAAAAGAAATGTTATTAGAAATTGGGGAAAGTGGACCTGATTAGAAATAGTTCTTTGGAGCAAACACAATCTGTATTGTCAGGATATCAGCAGTTCAATGTCAGGATAGCAAACATGAATCAATAGCAATGGCATGACCCAGCAGAAACAGCTAGGCCTCTGTGGAATCGGCAACTGTAAGCAGCAGCAACTAGGAGCCGCAGGGACACTAGGAGAAGTAAAAAAAAAAAAAAGACCACAGATGCCCCCTCCCCCAGATTGCTAAACTTCAATTGAAGAGTTATAACTCCAAGATGGAGTTATTCCTATAACACACTTAAGAAAAATTTCTTATGGGAACCTGAACTTTTACCCGATACCACCCTGCCCCATCTATTTCTGAGAAAAACATGTTTGTCTTCCCTTTTCTGAAAACAGTCTGATATTTGTCTTCCCTTTTCGAAAACAATTTGGTCACAGATGTTCCGGGCAGCCGCCCAACAGTTCACCACGACCCTAAAAATATTTTCTACTCCGACCACACAAGACAAAACCCCTCCCAGTTCCCCCTCCCAAGCTTGTGGTTTTAGCCCTTAAATATGCTAAGAAAATTAACATCGGGGTCAGACTCCTCTGTCCCTGCGTGGATTATGAGTCTCACCCTAGCATGCTAGCTTGCTTCTTCCACTTAGAATAAACCTCCTGCTGTTTGCATCAAGTTCGGCTCCGGTGTCTTCCTGGGGGACGTGCTCTCCGGGGACTGAGTAGGGGTCTCTCCACATGGGGGTCCCTTCATTGGGGGCTCGTCCGGGATTTGTGCGACCCCCACTGAAGACCCAGGCCCACTTGGAGGTAAGATTTTGCAAGGGAAATTTCTGAAATCCTGTTTTGTCTCGGTGTCTGTGCGCGCTTTCAGTTTCAGTGGGTTAGGTGAATAAGGACAGAGGTGTCCAGGTGTTCACCACCCGTCACCCTGGGAGACGTCCTGGGAGGATTTGGGGGGGACCAGGGACGCCTGGTGTACCCATCAGTCTGTGTCTTGGGAGAGGAACTACTTCCCCAAGACCAGAATCAGAGAACTCTGTATGGGCCTTCTGATTCGGTTTCGTTTTTCTGGTCTACAAGGAGTAGACGTCGGGTTGTGTGTCTTATTTGTTGTCTCGTCTTTGTTTCTGTGATTATTGTTTCTTTGTTGGAGCTAGCTGAAATGGGACAGACTGTGACGACTCCTTTGACCCTGACCGTAGACCACTGGACTGAAGTTAAGAGTAGAGCTCAGAATTTGTCTGTTCTAGTTAAGAAGGGTTCCTGGCAGACTTTGTGCTCCTCCGAGTGGCCCACTTTTGGAACAGGGTGGCCACCGGAGGGATCGTTTGATTTGAATTTAATCTTTACTGTGAAATCTAAAGTTTTTCAGCAACAGGGAGGCCAGCCAGATCAAGTACCATACATCATCGTATGGCACTGGACTGAAGTTAAGAGTAGAGCTCAGAATTTGTCTGTTCTAGTTAAGAAGGGTTCCTGGCAGACTTTGTGCTCCTCCGAGTGGCCCACTTTTAGAACAGGGTGGCCACCGGAGGGATCGTTTGATTTGAATTTAATCTTTACTGTGAAATCTAAAGTTTTTCAGCAACAGGGAGGCCAGCCAGATCAAGTACCATACATCATCGTATGGCAGGACCTTGTTCAGAACCCTCCATCCTGGGTAAAGCCGTTTCTCCCTCATAATAATGGGGCAATGGTGGCCGTAGCTGAGACCAGGAAGAAGAAACAAGAACCACAAGGAAATAGAACTCCAGAGGCAAAGAAAAACATCTACCCCGAAATTGAAGATCTCCTATTGATAGATGAGCAGCTGCCGCCACCTTATTGCCAACCCCAACGGCGCCGCAGGCTCCGGTTCCCCCGGCCCCCCCATAGAACCAGGGGAGGCAGTGGAGGCAGTGGGTCCAGCAAGAGGGACACAGAGCTGCCGTGCTAGGAGCCCTGAAGCTGCCAGGGAGGGACCTGACACTACTGTGGCCCTCCCATTGCGAGCTTACGCCCCCGGGGTCTTGGCCCAGCGGACGGGGTTGAAGTTATAACCGGAAAAAGTAGGAGTCTAAATATGTTGACCTTTTGATTAGTACGAAGAAAAAGTCTCTTGGGGAGGTCAGATTACCCTGAGAACCTCAGGGAATACAAGAGAGTAGTCGGATGGACCCTACTAACAGTTGTCGAAGACGTCCAGGACAAGTGGTGAGAAGAAAGGGAGAGAATTCTGTTGGAAGTGCGGAAAAACGTGTTGGGTGAAAATGGAGTCCCGACTAGCCTCGACAATCTCATCAATGAAGCTTTTCCTCTCACCCACCCCAATTGGGATTATAACACGGCAGAAGCCCTAGAAACCGTCCATACTGAAATTTGGGAACAGATTCAAGCTGTCTACGCTCTTGGAACCGTGGCAGTGCCTCACCAGTTCCAAATTGGGGACTCTGTGCTTGTCCGACGACATCGGGCTGGAAATCTCGAGCCCCGCTGGAAAGGCCCCTATATTGTCTTACTGACCACACACCAACTGCAGTAAAAGTGGACGGCATCGCAGCCTGGATCCATGCCTCCCATGTAAAAAAGAAGGCCCCCCAAGAAGACCAGAAGCAAGACCAGTGGACAGTGACTGCCACAGATAACCCTCTAAAACTCCGCCTACAAAAGCAAAATGAAAGTGCTTCGAAGGACGCCACTCCTGATCATTGAGACCTGGCTGTGTCTCTGCCTGATGAAAAGTACGTCACCAGTGGAAGGCCAGGTTAAGAAAAATCCTTACCAACTTTATAATTATACCTGGCTGATCATTAACGAAGCCGGTGATATAGTTAATGCCACTTCCTCTATTGGCAATTCTGTCTCATGGGTGCCCCTAGAGGTAGACCTGTGCCAATTGGCTCTGGGAGCTGGGGAAGCCTGGGGTACTCCCAGCCACTATATGCCGCAAGCTAAACCTGTCACCACGCAAAGTATATACAGCACAGCCCCGGGATGTTATAATAAGTGGGCTAGATCTTTTTTAACTCTTGCCCCAATCTATGCCTGCCCAGGTGAACACCGAGACCGGTCCTTGGGAAAAAAATGTGGTTACAGAGCCCAATATTTTTGTGCCTCTTGGGGCTGTGAAACCACTGGAGATACTCATTGGAGACCCTCCTCTTCTTGGGATCTTATACAGGTCAAAAGACTTCACCCGCCCAAGGGGCAGCCCTATTCAGGACCCACCCCATATAATTCACAGTGTGATTCCTGGTGTAATACCTTACAAATTACTTTTACTAACAAGGGAAAGGTTTTTCCCTGGGAAGCCTCGAGGGGGGCAGAATGGGGCCTCTGCGCTTATATTCCAGGAAAAGACCTATGCCTCTCCCTTAAAGTAAAACTCATCAAGGAGACTCCACTGGCATATAAGCCAAAAGTCATAAGTGCCTTGAGCCCCAGAAAACCAGCCAACAACCGGAGTATCCAACTAAGGGGCACCTCAAGGTTTCCAACCACCCTTTATCAACCCACTTTGCCCCCCCCCCCGAGCCCCGTCTCTCATATCCACTATTATTTCCTTAGCCAATGCCTCTGCATCTCTTATACCAGCTGACTCTATTTACCAAGAATGTTGGATTTGCTTCTCCCCTCAACCCCCCTTCTATGAGGCCTTTGCTAGCTTTCATAATGTTTCAGGGAATGATATTGTCCGAGGGACCTCAGAACCAGGGACCCACCTTTTGCTATAACAAGTTATAGGTGTAGGTCGATGCCTTTTGGGACCCAGAATGAAAATACCTATAGAATTAGAAGAAAACTGTAATGAAACAATTGTGATAACTCAGAGATACCAGTACCTTTACTTAACAGATGGATGGTTTGTGTGCACTACAGGACTCACCCATTTTCTTATAACAGAATCATTTTTACGACACCAAGATTACTGTGTTGTTGTGAGCCTGTTCCCTAAGGTAACCATTCACTCAACGCAAGAGCCACTATTACACCTAGTTCACCATCGTCAGAAACGAGAACCTGTTACAGCCATCTCCTTAGCGATATTATTAGGATTGGGACTGACTGGAGCAGGTACCGGGATAGCCTCCTTAATTACCTCTCAGCAACAATACAATCAGCTCAGTTTGGCGGTAGATAAAGATGTCAAAGAATTGAAAGAAGGCTTACAGAATTTAAAAGACTCAGTGGTCTCTCTAGCTGAGGTTGTGCTCCAGAATAGACGAGCCCTCGATTTGGCTTTCATTAAAGAAGGAGGAATGTGTGTAGCGCTTAAAGAAGAATGCTGCTTTTACAAAGATAAAACTGGCCTAGTACAAGATAGTATTGACAAAGTTCAACATAGCTTAGAGGAGCGAAAGAGGCTCAGAGAGGCCAACCAAAGCTGGTATGAAAGCTGGTTTAATAAATCTCCTTGGTTTACTACCCTAATTTCCACACTGTTGGGCCCCCTTCTCATTCTGATAATAGTACTCACTTTTGGTCCCTGCATTTTAAATAGGTTAGTTACTTTTGTTAATGAAAGAATAAATGCTGTGCAAATTATGGTTCTTAGACACCAGTATACTAGCTTGGTGACAGAAGAACAATCACTCTAAGATTAGAGTTTGTAACAAGAAGAAGTGGGAAATGAAGAGTTATAACTCCAAGATGGAGTTATTCCTATAACACACTTAAGAAAAATTTCTTATGGGAACCTGAACTTTTACCCGATACCACCCTGCCCCATCTATTTCTGAGAAAAACATGTTTGTCTTCCCTTTTCTGAAAACAGTCTGATATTTGTCTTCCCTTTTCGAAAACAATTTGGTCACAGATGTTCCGGGCAGCCGCCCAACAGTTCACCACGACCCTAAAAATATTTTCTACTCTGACCACACAAGACAAAACCCCTCCCAGTTCCCCCNGGTGTCTTCCTGGGGGACGTGCTCTCCGGGGACTGAGTAGGGGTCTCTCCACACTGGGGTCCCTTCACAATCACAGTAGGTGGAGAAAGAAAGACACTCCATTATAACTCAAAATTTAATCAGTGTTTATATCGAAAAGTCTATACTTACATCAGTTGCTAGAAGAAAACTTCAATGTGAAGAGTCTAGAAACACAAGAAAGCACAAATAATAAATAAACCTGGGCCAGCAAATAAAATGGGTAGGGCACTATGTAGGTTTACATTTTTCAAAACTTACTTTAGTACATGTACTTAAATGCTTTAACCTCCCTTCCAGCCCACCACCTACCAGTGGTAGTTGAAAAGAAAGGTTAATAGGCCTACAAGGATATGAACCTGTTCAGTTCTTTGGGTCAATTCCAATCTGTGTGATCAGGATATCAGCTGTTCAGTTCACATGAATCAGAAGTGGTAGCTTAGTCCACTTGAAAACACTATTCATGAATCAGCAATCCAGAAGAAACCGTGTAGCTCTGCCAATCGGCCTGTGTGTGTGGCAGTGGGGAAAAAAGCTTCTGGAACAACACCAGAATTTTTAGGTGCATTTCATTAGTTCATGAGTTTTGAAGTTATGACAAACCATCATCAGCAAAGAGTAGCAAGGCAAACCAATACCACACAGCATTGTCAGCAAAGACCAGTGTCAGCAAAGACCAGTGAACACCAGTATTAAAGTATACCAATACCACACAGCATCACCTACTTCTGTTGGATTATAGTTATATTGTTTGCAAATATCACGTGTTCTCTCAAGCATACACTATAGAAAAACATCACATGCCCTTTTTCCATGTGGCTTCCAGAAAAACACCATATGTCTGTTCTCAGTAAATGTCTGTTTCAGCAAAAACATCCTCACATAAGACAGTTTGTAGAACATCACATGACACAACTGAGTTTCCAAAGAAATCAGAAGTTTTCATTTCTTCACTACTACATCAAAAATAGCAGAAATCAATAAACACTGATAATTGATAACAGACAGCAACAATGGTCTCAATTACACACACACACACACACACACACACACACACACACACATAACCCAAAAAATCCCCACAAACAGAATTGATGCAAAAACAGGATCCATCCTTCTGTGGAATCCAAGAAACACACCTCAATATCAAGGAAAGATATCATCTCAGAGTGACGAGACTTGAGGTCCCAGGGAAGAAGAGGGAAATCATCCTCCCAGAAACAAGTTGTGGAGAAACTGTGGGGGGACTGAGGGCAACATCTGGAATGTAAATAAATAAAAAATTAATTTAAAAAGATAGAAAACTATATCCCAAGAAAATGTGCTTAAGAAGCAAACTTGTATAGCCAGTTAATATCTGACAAAAAAAGACTTCAAAAATAAAACTAATACAAATGATAAAGTAGGACATTACATACTTATCAAAGGAAAAATTCATCTGAAGACATTTCAGTTTTTGACAGGTATGTACCAAATACAAGAGCAGCCAAGTTTATAAAGAAACACACCCACAGTTAAATCATATTCTGACCTTCATACAATTTATACTGAGTGTCTTCAATGTTCCACTCTTGACAATAGGCAGGTTATCCAAAATAAGTGAAAACAGAAATTCTGAAAATTAATAATGTTATATATCAAATATATCAAACTGGCATTTACAGAAAGTTTTACCCGAACACATAAAAAAAGAGAAACACCTTGTTTTCCTCAAAAGTACATGGAACCTTCTCCAAAACTGAACGCATACTAGGATATAAATTAATTGTCAATGGATAGAAGAAAATTGAAATAATATTATTCATCTTATCTGACCACTAACTAAAGCTGAATGTCAACTACAACAAAAACCAGAATGATCAGAAACTCATGGAAACTGCACATCTCACTAGTGAATAAACATTTGTCAAGACAGAAATTAAGAACAAAATTAAATATTTTAAGAATTGAAAATAATTGCAACATTGCCAACTATATGGGACAAAATGTAGACCATTCTAAGATGAAAGTTCACAGCACTAACTGCCTACAGAGAAAAAAAAAGAAAAAAGAAAAAAGAAAAAAGAAAAACAAACAAACAAAAACTGGAAATATGTCTAATAAGTATCAACCACAACCCTGAAAGCTCTAGAACAGAAAGACAAAATCGCACAGAAAAAGTGTAAAATGTCAAGAAATAATTATACTTATGGCTAAAATCAATAACATAAAAACAACAATAAGACAATAGAAAAATATAAATAAAACCAAGAGTTGGTCCTTTGAGAACATCAGTAAGAATGAAAAACCTTTAGCCAAATTAATTAAAAGGCACAGGGAGGATCAAAATTAGCAAAATTAAAGATGAAAACAGGGACTTAATAATGGATACCACACGACTCTACAAAATTGGAAATTTTGAGTCATCACATCAGACTAATAATTCCCTTGATGCATACAACTGAGCAAACTTAAATGAAGCTATATAACTAAGGTAAATAGAGCTATAACTATGCCTGTAAGTTGGGGCAGGGGGGATAGGGGGCTTTGGGAATAGCATTTGAAATGTAAATAAAGAAAATATCTAATAAAAATGTAATCACATAAAAAGATTGTATAAAATAGATATTACTGAAGAAACATTATACAAAATTAATGCAACCTCAACAAAATTTGAGGTTTACTTATCACAGGCAGATGAACTCACAATTTAAAAACATTATGGATGTACAAAGAACTGAAATACCCAAGGCAATCTTGAACAAAAAATGTACTGTGGGCAGTGTTAGTATATCTGATTTCAAAATATAGCAGAGAGTCATCATAATGATTGGGACATAAAACAGATGCATAAATAAATTGAGGAGACTTATGAAAATACACACAGCTTCACCTTCCTGACTTTTCCCAATAATACCAAAAAAATACATTGGAGAAACTGCAGTATCATCAACAGACAGTAGAAAACATCTGTGAAACACAGCCATAGAAGAACAAGAACAAAATCAGGTAAATGTATAGATCATATCTTCTCCAGAATCATGAAAGAAAACTTTCCCACACATCCAAACTAAGAAAAGATATACAGATTCAGGCATGAGATGTATGCAGACAACCAAATCCATAGGACCAGAAAAGAAACTCCACACACCATATTATAGTTAAAATATTAAATACACAGAAAAGGAAAAAGAATTGAAAGGTAATAGAAAAAAAACCACAAATCACAAAGAACAAGGGGGGACCTATCAGAATCAAGGTTCTCAATGGTAAATTAAAACGACAAGAAGCCTACAGAACTCCAAATAGGCTGGACCAGAAAAGAAATTTCTCCCAACACATAATAATCAGAACAACAAATGCACTAAATAAAGACAGAATATTAAAAGCAGTAAGGGAAAAAGGTCAAGTAACATATAAGGCAGGCCTATTAGAATTACTCCAGACTTCTCACCAGAGACTATGAAAGCCAGAATATCATGGACACATATTATACAGACACTAAAGAACACAATTGCCAGCCCAGGCTACTATACCCAGCAAAACTCTCATTTACCATAGATGAAGAAACCAAAGTATTCCATGACAAAATCAAATTCACACAATATTTTTCCACGAATCCAGCCCTTCAAAGGATAATAACAGAAAAACACCAATACAAGGACAGTAACTATGCCCTAGACAAAGCAAGAAAGTAATCCTTCAACAAACCTAAAAGAAGACAGCCACAAGAACAGAATCCCAACTCTAAAAACAAAAATGACAGGAAGCAACAATTACTGTTCTTTAATATCTCTTAATATCAATGGACTCAATTCCCCAATAAAAAGACTTAGACTATCAGACTGGCTACACAAACAGGACCCAACGTTTTGCTGCTTACAAGAAACACACCTCAGGAAAAAGACAGACATTACCTCAGAGTGAAAGGCTGGAAAACAATTTTCCAAGCAAACAATCCGAAGAAAAAAGCTGGGGTAGCCATTCTAATATCGAATAAAATTAACTTTCAACCCAAAATAATCAAAAAAAGACAAAGAGGGGCACTTCATACTCATTAAAGGTAAAATCTTCCTAGAGAAACTCTCAATTCTGAATATCTATGCTCCAAATGCAAGGGCAGCCACATTCATTAAAGAAACTTTAGTAAAGCTCAAAACACACATTGCATCTGACACAATGATAGTGGGAGACTTCAATACCCAACTCTCATTAATGGACAGATCCTGGAAACAGAAACTAAACAGAACACAGTCAAACTAACAGAGGCTATGAAACAAATGGACTTAACAGATATCTACAGAATATTTCATCCTAAAACAAAAGGATATACCTTTTTCTCAGCACCTCATGGCAACTTCTCCAAAATTGATCACATAATTGGCCACAAAATAGCCCTCAACAGATTCAAAAATATTGAAATTGTCCCATGCATCCTTTCAGATCACCATGGTCTAAGGCTGTTCTTCAATAACAAAATAAGTAGCAGAACACCATCATTCACGTGGAAACTGAACAACATTCTACTCAATGATACCTTGGTCAAGGAAGAAATAAAGAAAGAAATTAAAGGCTTTCTAGAGTTTAACGAAAATGAAGCCACAACATACCCAAACTTATGGGACACAATGAAAGCATTCCTGAGAGGTAAACTCATAGCTCTGAGTTCCTACAAAAAGAAAATGGAGAGAGCATACACTAGTAGCTTGGCATCACATCTGCAAGCTCTAGAACAAATGGAAGCAAATTCACCTAAGAGGAGTAGATGGCAGGAAATAATCAAACTCAGGGGAGAAATCAACCATGTGGAAACAAAAAGAACAAATCAAAGAATCAATCAAACCAGGAGCTGGTTCTTTGAAAAAGTCAACAAGATAGATAAACCCCTGGCCAGACTCACTAGAGGGCACAGGGATAGCATCCGAATTAACAAAATCAGAAATGAAAAGGGGGACATAACAACGGATCCTGAGGAAATTCAAAACACCGTTAGATCTTTCTACAAAAGGTTATATTAAAAAAAATTGGAAAATCTAGATGAAATGGATCACTTTCTAGACAGATACCAAGTTCCAAAGTTAAACTAGGATCAGATTAATGACCTAAACAGTCCTATATCTCCTAAAGAAAGAGAAGCAGTCATTAATAGTCTCCCAACCAAAAAAAGCCCAGGACCAGATGGGTTTAGTGCAGAGTTCTACCAGACCTTCAAAGAAGACCTAATTCCAGTTCTTCTCAAACTATTCAACAAAATAGAATCTGAAGGTACACTACCCAATTCATTCTATGAAGCCAAAATTACTCTGATACCTAAACCACATAAAGACACAACAAAGATAGAGACTTCAGACCAATTTCCCTTATGAACATCGACGCAAAAATATTCAACAAAATTCTCGCTAACCGAGTCCAAGAACACATCAAAACGATCATCCATCATGACCAAGTAGGCTTCATCCCAGGACTGCAGGGATGGTTTAATATACGGAAATCAATCAACGTAATACACTATATAAACACACTCAAAAATAAAAACCACATGATCATCTCCTTAGATGCCGAGAAATCATTTGACAAATCCAACACCCATTCATGATAAATGTCTTGGAAAGATCAGGAATTCAAGGCCCATACCTAAACATAATGAAAGCAATCTACAGCAAACCAGTGGCCAACATCAAACTGAGTGGAGAGAAACTGGAAGCAATCCCACTAAAATCAGGGACTAGACAAGGCTGCCCAATTTCTCCGTACCTATTCAATATAGTACTTGAAGTCCTAGCCAGAGCAATTCGACAACAAAAGGAGGTCAAGGAGACACGAATTGGAAAGTAAGAAGTAAAATTATCACTATTTGCAGATGATATGATAGTAAATATAAGTGACCCCAAAAACTCCACCAGAGAACATCTAAACCTGATAAACAGCTTCAGTGCAGTAGCTGGATATAGAATCAACTCAAACAAATCGATGGCCTTTCTCTATACAAAGGATAAATGGGCTGAGAAAGAGACCAGGGAAACAACATGCTTCACAATAGTCACTAACAATATAAAATATCTTGGTGTGACTCTAACGAAGGAAGGGAAAGATTTGTATGATAAGAACTTCAAGTCTCTGAAGAAAGAAATTGAGGAAGATCTCAGAAGATGGAAGGATCTCCCATGCTCATGGATTGGCAGAATCAATATAGTAAAAATGCCTATCTTGCCTAAAGCAATCAACAGATTCAATGCAATCCCCATTAAAATTCCAACTAAATTCATCAATAATCTAGAAAAGACAATTTGCAAGTTCATCTGGAATAACAAAAAACCTAGGATAGCAAAACTCTTCTCAACAATAAAAGAACCTCTGGTGGAATCACCATGCCTGACCTCAAGCTGTACTACAGAGCAATTGTAATAAAAACTGCATGGTACTGGTACAGCAAGTAGATCAATGGAATAGGATCGAAGACCCAGAAATGAATCTACACACCTATGGTCACCTGATCTTTGGCAAGGGAGCTAAAACTATCCAGTGGAAAAAAGACAGCATTTTCAACAAATGGTGCTGGCACAACTGGCGGTTATCAGAACTGATCCATTCTTATCTCCTTGTACTAAGGTCAAGTCTAAATGGTTTAACGATCTCCACATAAAACCAGAGACACTGAAACTTATAGAGGAGAAAGTGGGGAAAAGCCTTGAAGATATGGGCATAGGAGGAAAAATTCCTGAATAGAACAGCAAAGGCTTGTGCTGTAAGATCAAGAATTGACAAATGGGACTTCATAAAGTTGCAAAGCTATTGTAAGGGAAAAGATACTGTCAACAAGGCACAAGGGCCATCAACAGATTGGGAAAGGATCTTTAACAATCCTAAATCAGATAGGGGACTGATATCCAATATATATAAAGAACTCAAGAAGGTGGACACCAGAAAATCAAATATCCCATTTAAAAAGTGGCCACAGAGTTAAACAAAGAATTCTTAACTGAGGAATACTGAATGGCTAAGAAGCACATGAAAAAATGTTCAACACCCTTAGTCATCAGGAAAATGCAAATCAAAACAACCCTGAGATTCCACCTCACACCAGTAAGAATGGCTAAGATCATAAATTCAGGAGCCAGCAGATGCTGGCGTGGATGTGGAGAAAGGGGAACACTCCTCCACTGTTTGTGGGACTGCAAGCTGATTCATCCACTCTGGAAATCAGTCTGGTGGCTCCTCAGAAAATTGGACATAGTTCTACAAGAAGATCCTTCAATACTTCTCCTGGGAATATATCCAGAAGATGTTCATTTGGTAATAAGGACACATGCTCCACTCTGTTCATAGCAGCCTTATTCATAATAGCCAGAAGCTGGAAAGAACCCAGATGTCCCTCAACCGAGGAATGGATACAAAAAATTTGGTACATTTACACAATGGAATACTACTCAGTTATTAAAAACAATGAATATATGAAATTCCTAGGCAAATGGATGGATCTGGAGGGGATCATCCTGACTGAGGTAACCCAATCACAAAAGACCTCACATAACATGTACTCACTGATAAGTGGATTAATCGGGTCTTTGGATCTGATGGGTTGTATGTTAAATGATTTGTGTACTTTGAGTTCTTCTTACTTCTAGTCTTACACCTGTGAAGCGGGGAAGGATCTTAATTCTTGTTTCGTGTGTAACTTCCTCAATGTCTCTAGTTCACACCTCGACTTAGTTTTCCTACCTCCAACCAGTGACTGCTGCAGCCGGGGATCCACTCCATGATCAGCCACCAAACATAGACACTATTGTATGCACCAGCAAGATAGTGCTGAAAGAGCGCTGATATAGCTGTCTCGTGGGAGGCTATACCAGTGCCTGGCAAACACAGAAGTGGATGCTCACAGTCAGCTATTAGATGGAACACAGGGTTCCCAAGGAAGGAGCTAGAGAAAGTACCCATGGAGCTGAAAGGGTCTTCAACCCTATAGGTGGAAGAATAACATGAACTAACTAGTAACCCCAGAGCTCATGTCTCTAGCTGCATATATAGAAGAAGATGGCCTAGTTGGCCATCATTGAGAAGAGAGGCCCCTTGGTCATGCAAACTTTATATGCCCCAGTACAGGGGAACGCCAGTGTCAATATGTGGGAGTGGGTGGGTAGGGGAGCAGGGCGGGGGATGGGGGAGGGTTTAGGAGACTTTCGGGATAACATGTGAGATGGAAATGAAGAAAATATCTAATAATTAAAAGAAAAAACAACAAAGGTGTTTAAGCAATATTCTTCAAGTACTAAGAGACCAGAAATACCCACCCAGACTATCTTACCAAGCCAAATTATCTAAAAGAGTTGAAATACAATGTGGAACATTGAACAAAAGAAGCTAGTAGAATTATGTCTGCCAAACATTATCTGATATTATCAGATATTAGCTATGATGGCTAATTTTGGTTATCAATTGTATATGCACAAGAAAGACATTCTAATTTGAAAAATTGCTTCCATCAGATTATCTTGTGAGCAAATGTTTGAAGCATATTCTTGAGTACTTATTGCTATAGAGGTGTTCAGCCCTCTATATCAATACCATCCCTACACAGTATGCCTGAGATCAACAAGAATGATGGCTGAATGTAAACCAGAGAGCAAGTCAGTATTTGGCATTTGAGCAAGGGATCTACTTTAAATTCTTGACTTTTCTTCTTTTATTTTGAATAAAATACTCTATTCTTCAACATTCAGTAGCATTTACATTATCATAAAACACATTTTATAGAGTTCTTTCTTGCAACAATACTGTTATTTTATTTCAAGGACAATAAAGTTAAATTTTTGTTATTGTTAACTGTAGGTTCTTTTCAGTTAATTTATTTTTTGTTTTGTTTTCTACATGCAGTTATTTTGTCTGAATACTTATGTGTGCACCATATGTTGTGCAGTGACCATGGAGGCCAGAAAAGATATTGGATCCCCTGGGACTTGAGTTACAGGTGATTGTGAGTTTACATAAATGTGCTAGGAATTGAACTCTTGTCCTCTAGAAAAGTAATCAATGTTGTTAACCACTGAGTCATCACATCAGACTAATAAACTGCTACAGCTTTTCAGACAAAAATGTTTGTCTTATTTTTCACCCATCCAACTTATATATATCCTGCCCCTGCCTTTCCCTATCTGTCTCTCTTTCCTCCTTGTATTTGCATTTATTTTATTCTTTATTCTATTCTATTCTACTCTATTTTCTATTCTATTCTATTCTATTCTATTCTATTCTATTCTATTCTATTCTATTCTATTCTATTCTATTCTTTACTACTTAATTAATTTGTAAAGGATGATATGCCTGTGTGTGTCTGCATACTGTACCAATAGAGGCCAGAAGGTGTCAACTACCTTGAAATTTGAATTACACATGATTGTGTGCCATCAGATGGGTGTTGAAAATTGAACTCTTGTCCTCTGGAAGAGCAGCTATTACTCTTTATCACTAAGCAATCTATTTACCCCTCCCATGCTGTGCTTGAATATTACATTTTGTACTGTAAGAGTCATTACTTACAGTTGCCTTAAATTCTCATTCTTTTCATCAGCAAGAATTCAGAGCTAAGTCCAATATTACAAATTAGAAATATTTTACAGTAATTTTGCTCCTGGTTTATAGGATTTAAATGGTACTGGCTGTATACCTAATTAACCCAAGACTGGCTTCTGTCTATCAGTTACTGCAGCTTTCAATCTTGAATGTATTCTGTTTTGTTGGCTTCTGAAACAGATCTGACCAATAAGAACTTTTTCTTTGCAAGACACCTTAGCTGAAAAACAGACAAAGATGGCTTTCATGAAACCAAAATTTGTTTTGCTTCTCACAAATAACACAATTGAGAAACAAACTATTTGTAAGCAGTAAGTTGCATGCTAAAGAGTAAACTAAGTCATCTTTGTTTTTTGGATATGTGTGTGTGTGTGTTATTTTTGTTTTTGCTTTTTAAAATTTTTTTGTTGGTAATTTTATTTATTTATATTTAAAATGTTATCACCCTTGCCAGTTTCCCCTCCACAGCCCTGTATCCCCACCTCCCTCCCCTGCCTCTATAGTGGTGTCCCCCCTCTCCCACCCACTTTTGCCTCAGTGGCCTAGAGTTCACCTATCAAGAGTCATCAAGCCTCCACAAGACAAAGGGACTCCCCTCCCAGTGTTGCTTGATAAGGCAACATATCTCTGCTACATATACAATTGAAGCCATGGGTTCCCCCTACCCCCTGCCATGTACTCTTTGGTTTGTGGTTTAGTCCCTGGGAGCTTTGTGGTGGTCTAGTTGGTTAATATTGTTGTTCTTCCTATAAGGTTGCAACCCCCTTTGGCTCCTACAAACTAGGTCATCTTAAATACTATTTTTATAAAGCAACATTGATGTTTGGTGACCAAGAAAATGCCAAAGAGGGTAAGGGCATTTGCTGGGAAGCCTGAAGACATGAGTTTGATTCCCAAGACATATATCATAGAAGGAATGGATTCCTACAAGTTACTCTGACCTACCACCAAACACACACACACACACACACACACACACACACACACACACACACACACACACACTTTCTTTTGGTCATGATGTCTAGCACATTAACAGGAGCCAAAGTGGAACAGAAATTGGTAGCAGGAAAATGTGTTGCTATGATGGACTAGACTATATGGTTTTGGATTAAGACTCTGGTGGTATTTAGAAGCTTAGGTTAAAAAGCTGTTGATTCCTCAAACTGTAAAGTGCTACCATCCAGTGTATTCTATAAATCATGTAAAAGTTGAGAGACAAGAATGGATGTTGTACATTGTTTCAAGTCACATAGCTTTTGTCTGTTTGTGAAGTTTGAGAGGAGAAATGATGGAGGAGTATGATATTGCATCTATGAATAAGCACACACTGACATAAAATAAGTGTGGGCATTGTGATTACTAAAGTGTAAATATCATAACCTAAAAATCCATTTTTTTCTGTTCTGAAATAATTTTTTTCAACTTTTATTAGATATTTTCTTCATTTACATTTCAAGTGTTATCCATAAAGTTCCCTATATCCTCCCCCCTCCCAGCCCTGCTACCCTACCCACCCGCTCCCACCCCCTGGCCCCAGCGTTCCCCTGTATTGGGGCATATAAAGTCTGCATAACCAAGGGGCCTCTCTTCCCACTGATGGCCAACTAGGCCATCCTCTTCTATATATGCAGCTAGAGACACGAGCCCAGGGGGTACTAGTTAGTTC
>LR753927.1:98101-114200 GCA_902729485.2 Mus minutoides | reverse complement strand
TGGAAATTTCAGTGTGCGTTTTGGAGAAGAAAGATGATGTTTGAGCTACAGTGCTGGTCTTTTAAGACTCATCCCTGCAGAATGCACCTTTTACAAACTTTCCACGAGTCAGTAGAGCTGGCATCTTTGAAGCAGACTCTGGAAATTTCACTTTCCTACAAGGGAAGAACTCTTTGGAGATGTTAAAAATAAATAAATAAAAAATAAAGGAGATGGGGGGGGGCTTGGGGAAGGAAAAGGAGAAGGATGAAAGAGATTGAAGGGAATGTATAGAAAGGTAGACTATCCAAAACACCTTGGTTCATACAAGTTATTGCTGGAAAGAAAGCATGAAAAGAAAGGAACCAGGCAAACAGTAAAGTCCAGACTTCCCCAAGCTTAAAGGAGAAGAAACCACCCTTGGTCCACATTGTAATGTAGCGATTTGACCAACCTGTAAATAAGACTTTGCATGCTTAAATATAACAAATAAAAGTAAGAATTGGGTTTTAAAAAGATGTGGGTCAAATAAGGGAAAGAGGAAATCACACACATTGCGGGGGGGCGGGGGGTCACTGAAAGAGAAGTGTTCTTCATGTTACCACTTTAGAGATCAGGAAGCTCAACTTGTAATAACTAGGAAACGTTGCCAACAAGTAAACAGCAGAAGCAGCATTTCAAAGCAGGTGTGCTTGATACAAGGATCTGCTCAAGTGCTCTCTCTAAAGATCAGGACCCAGCTGTGAACCTTCCATTGTACACTCTAAGAATGTCTTTGTCTCTCAGAGTAAAAGCCTGACTTATTCTGATAGATTGGATCCAATTAATGGCACTTAGATAGCTAGCTGAACTTTGACAAAAGTTCTGTAGAGGGGTATGACAGGCTTTTTTTTCCCCTTCTGCATGTGCAGTTAGGGGTGTCCCATTGTTTCATCTGTTTCCATGGAGAGCCGTTCCGGCATCATGAGCTCCGTGATCTTCCTGTGTTGCTGTGGGGGATGGGGGGGGGCAGCACTCCTGACAGCACTTCTCCTTGGACTGCGTTCCCTCTCAGCCTCTCCTCTCTTCTCTGCTCTACCTTGCCTCGGCCTCTCTTAACTGCCATTTCTTTTGTTTCCCTGTGCATGTTCATAGGTATGTCTTCATGCTGTGGTACTCAGATGCCCACAGATGACTTTTTGGGGATTCCTTTTCTCTTGCTACCATGTGGGTCCCCAGGCTAGAACCCAGGTTCTTGAGACTTGGAGACAAGAGCCTTTGCCTGCCAAGTTACCTCATGGGCACCTTGTCTCATCCTTCTAGCCCATATCTATTTTGGCCATTGTAACCTGTGATTTTTGCAATTCAATTTCTGAGTTTTTCTTTTTAGGGGTTAGTTTTAAAAATCTCTGACAAAAATATTTAGTTTTGGGGGGGTAAATGAAATAAAAAATTTTAATATCAAAATATTTAAAGGAAGTATACTTTATGATATTAGAGAGTCAGTGATTGGTGCAAATATGCAACTAGCTATCTAGGTTATTGTATGTGGAAAATAACAACTCCTAACTTTATTTGTTGTCAACTTTTAATTTCAATTGAAAATATGTAGTAACTTCTCAATTGTGAAAATAATGTACTAGACAGTGTATTACCTTCTGCCCTATTGCTATGACAAAGCACTATGACCAGAGCAGCTTATAGAAAGAACAGGTAATTTGGGCTTAAGGTTCCAGAGGGTTAGAGTCCATCACCATCTTGATAGGAAGTATGGCAGAAGGCATGCATTACAGCAGGAACAGCTGAGAGGTCACATCTCAGCAGAGAGATCACTGGTAATGGCACAAAGCTTTTGGGACTTCCAAACCTGCCCTCAGGAACACATTTCCTCCAGCGATACCACAAACCCGCCAAAACAGCCCACCCATTAGGGAGCAAGTACATAACCATCTGAGCCCGTGGAGGAGATTTTCAGACTGCCACAGTCTGTATGTATGAGACTGGGGTCCAGTGACTTAATGTCAATGTTGTAGTTTTTGTTTTTGTTATTGTTGTTTACAAAAACAAAGTAAAACAAACAAACAAAACAGGGTCTTAACAACATACTCCAAGCTGGCCTGGACCTCACTCTATAACCCACACTGACCTTGGCCTTGACCTCAGTCTTGCTCAGCCTCCCCACTGCTGGGATTATAAATCTTTCACACTATACTCTGCAGTGTCTGCCCTTTAAGTGTTTAAGCCTTGTGAAGGAAAATTTCCCTCATTTCATTCATAACTGTGGGTAAGTGCTACAGGAGACTTGGCCATAAGAAAAGCCACTTGGAGGAGTTATTTGAACCCAGGAAATCTCACTTTGAGACCAAAATCTCAGGTTGACTTCCTCAGGTGTAAAGATAGCCCCTCCCTATTCTCAGTCTGTATGCCCCCAGGGCACATAGCTTGTGATTCCCTGACCCCACCTCCATCTTTCTGGGGGAAGTCTGGTAGCCTCTTGGTCACATTACAGGTGGAAGCACCTGGAATCCCTTTTCATGAAATGAAGCATTCCCAACTCAACAACCCCAGCCAATAATGTATGGTCTCCTTGAAAAGCCACTCCCACTCATACTCCTCATATACTCCAAGGTATGTGTTCCCCTTGTTCACTTCGGATAAAGAAAGCTACAGTTTCACCGAATATCGTCCAAGAGCTGTTTCACAGAAGAGTGTCTAGAAGAGGTGTTTCACTTCTTTCAGTAAAGCAAAGCTCTAACACTGAATAATCATCTCAGAGAAGATACCCCTCCCCCACTCTGCTGGACCAAGAGCTGAGATCTTGTGCACTCGTAGTGGTTCCCAAGTACCCCAAATGTTGGTTCTAAGTGGCCGGATTCATAAAGTCACACTCTGAGACAGGACTCACATGAGACATTTATTCTGGGAAAGGGGAGAGGATAGGAGGCTGCCTCTGGGTAGAAGAAAGGAATGGGGTGGGCAGGGGTTGAATGAGGCCACACATGCAGAGGAGGAGAACATGTAACATGAAATGACAGTGGGAATGTGTCTCCTCTCAGCAGCTATTGATGAGGTGTCCTGCTGTCTTCAGACCCCCCGGGGCTGTCCATAGAGGTGCCAGATTGTCCTGCAGTTGCCAGATCCTTCAGGCTGGCTATGGAGGTACCTGGTTGCTAACACCAAGGGCAGAAGCAGAGCCAGGCCCACACATAACAATAAGAAATAACAACCTTGTTTAGATGCTACCACGTACCTGACATTGCATATATTTTACAAAGGTTACCTCACTTTATCTTCACAGAGTTCCCATTAAGTAGATTTTGGTACTTTTGTCAGATATGAATTGAAATTCAGAAAGCTTAATGGCTCACAGGGTTCCACCCAGTTAATTTACTGCCAGAAGCTAGATTTGAACCCTTGTCTTAATGACTCAAAAGCCTGCACCTCTAGACTCCTAAAGTGGTTGAACCAGAATCTTGGGAGTTGAAGAGAGGAAATCTTTGAAGTGTTACACTTGGACGGAAGGAAAGTACTATAACTGTAGTCATTATTCTGGGACATGATAAAAGTTATTGCCGAGACCTGAGGCTATGGCCTTCCAAAAGTGTGAAAATTTTCTTTCAGTTAATGTTGCTAAAATTATCTTAGAAAGGGCAGTTTTATAGTAGAGTTAAATCCCTAAATTTGGATCTGTAAGGGCAGAGGAGTTGCTCTGTAATGCTGGAAAGGCATAAAAACAAGCAGGAGAAAGGAGAGCTGATGCAAGCTGAGGGCAGGGAGCAAACGCTCTCAGGAAGAACATTGAGAAGAGGGATGGAAAGCAGTTATGACCAAGCACCTGAGACAGGAATGTCTGCATCAGATCTCTGCAGAGCTACCACAGGCCACATCCAGAGACTCACTATGAATTTATGAACTGGTGGCCAGGGTGGGCAGTGGCAAGCAGTGAGCACAAAGAAGGAAGGGAAGGAGAAAGTGTCTGAGCTGCATTACATACACGTCCAGGAGAAAAATGTTCTTTCTTCATCTGTTGAGGGTGAAATTGCCCAACAAGACCACTGTTTCCATCACAGAGGACCCTGGAGGGAGATAATATAAAGACCTGACAATGAGGTTGGCCCAGATATGTTGGCTCAGAGGCAAATTGATTTATTTGCCCTTTTTGATCTTCAGTGACCTCAGTCAACAGTTTCAAGGTAAGAAAGGAAAGTCCGGGAAGAAAAAGAGAAAGAGAAAGCACTTGTTTCTAGATTTTTGATCTATAGCATCTGCTATAGGGGTAATGAGAGATCCCTTGGACATAAGATTGGGTTTCATTGCTCATTGATTTTAGTGACATTGATAGAAATTTGATGTTTTACTTTTGGTGTGTTTGGGGGTACTGGTGCAAGTGCACACTTGTGCACGTGTAGGTGGAGACCAGAGGACAGTTTCTGATGCTTTGCCTCAGACATCGTTCATCTTTCCTTTCCTTTCTTTTTTTCTTTTCTTTTCTTTCCTTGTCTTTTCTTTCTTTCCTTCCTTTCCTCTTCCCTCTTCCCCTCTTGCTCCCTCTCCCTCTGTCTCCCCCTCCTCCCCCTCTTCTTTCTTCTTCTTCTTCTTCTTCTTCTTCTTCTTCTTCTTCTTCTTCTTCTTCTGTCAGGATCTCCCAGCAGCCTGAAACTCTTCAAGAAGGTTCGGATGGCTGCCCAATATTCCCAAGAATCATCATGTCTCAGTTCTGGGATTATCAGCCTACCACGCTTAGATATTTTATGTGTACTCTAGAGATTTAATATGGGTATTTATGCTTGTTAGGCAAGCACTTTACCAACTCGGTTATCTTTTAAGTTCACTTTTTTAATGGAGAAAGTTGCCATACTCTCTTGATGCTCTGTGGCTTGGGATACCTATGCTGTGTCTCTGGCTTCGAGGAGCCAGCCTTCTGAGATGCAGCCCAATTGAGGACAGCAGATTCATCTGAAGCCAGAATGTCTTAGGGCTTCTATTGCTGTGATAGAACATCGTCACCAAAATCATCTTAATGTCCTGATCACAGTCTATCATGAACAAAAGTAAAAGCAAGCATACAAGGCAGGAGCTGAGATTGCCTATGGCCCATGCTAATTACCAGCTTGTTCCACATAGCCTGCTCAGTCAGCTTCCTTCCGGCACCCAGGACCACAGTCCTAGGAGTGTGAATACCTACAGTGATCTGGCCCTTCTACATTGATTGGCCCACAAACCAGTCATGTCGGGCATTTTGTTAATTGGGGTTCCCTCTTCCAAAATGACTCTAGTTCATGTCATGATGACATAAAACTAACCAGCACATGCTCCATGCCTAAAGTATCAAGTGAGAGTTGTTCTAGGGGGCTGTACCTGACAAAGCAAGCTTGGAAAAAAAGGCAGGTTTTTCTCCAAAGCATGTGAATGTGGATCTAATGAATACTGCTTAGGTTAAAATCTCACAATATTACTGAGATCTGCTCTAGGTCAGGTCCTGTGAATAAATGCTTGCACATCAAGTCTTATTTAACCTTAGCAATTAATATATTCATTAATAAATACATGAAAGTTATGAAATGATAGTATTGAAACAGTAGGATGGAAAAGAGATAAAAGAAGATAAGGGGTCAATATAATCAAAGTTTGTTATATACATATATGCAAATATTCCAGTAAAGCCCATCTCATACTCTTACACACATGCATGAGAGCACAGAGAGAGAGAGAGAGAGAGAGAGAGAGACAGACAGACAGACAGACAGACAGACAGAGACAGAGACAGAGAGAAGGGGGCGCTTAAAGAAAATAGTAGCAGGTGGAGTGAAGGCCTTTCTTGCCTTGCCTTCGTTTACCTGGAAAGACTCAGCGGTGAAATGTGATATTTCCTTAAAGTCAAGGTGGTTTGGATAAGTATGTGTTTACATGGGTGCTTTTCTTTGTTTTCATCTTTTAGCCTAGCTGAGTTGTTTGTTCTCAAATATTTATTGTCAGCTTGAATACACAAAGCGATATAGCATGCATCCTACAGGTGTTTTAGAGCTCTTCAGTGATATTTTGTTCTGTGCCACTCTTGGCCGAGGCTCTGGCTTTAGATTTAAATCCTCTTCCTTAAAATGTGGCTGTGCCTTGGTTGCTTGGCTCACTGGAATGCCTTTGTGTCTTATGATATATATTTTATATATCATATTTTATATGACACGACACATATATGTACACACACTAACATAAGTTTCTAAATTCCTAGTTCATCCTATTCTTTCACATTTTTCTTCCTGTATGGCACGTCATTATTAGTGATGTTTAATTTATAAATATCTAAAATTGTGTGGAAAGATGATAATATTTTAACATCAGTTTCTGATTCTTTTATTTATTTCCTGTGCATGTTATCTTATGCTATGCTCATTTTTAAATAATGTAACTCAGCAAAGACTTGTAGAATCTCCATATCCAGATCATCCCAAAGTCTACTTTTCTGGGTGAGTGGGAGAGTGAAGCAACGAAGCCCAAAGTGTGTCTAGCTCTATGAACACTCCTAGGCAGAAAACACACTACACATTTCCTCTTTATTTTCCTCTTCTTTCTCCACTGCAGATAGATGGCAAGTGGTTTACAACTGTCTGGCTCTGTAGCAGCCACTACTCTTCTTTATATTTGACACTGACAGACAGACACTTCCATTTCCATGTTTCCAAATAATGTTTTAAAAATATTCCAGTCATGTGTGAGGTTGACCGAGACATCAGCCTGTGAATTTGTTGATGGAACTTCATTTCAAGCAGGGTGAGAATTCTTGAAAATGTATGGGATGGTCGGATTTGTATTTCACACTTTGAGACATGTCATGGAAACTGAAGGGTAGATATCAACACATAAATAGCAACTTTGGGAAGTATTTGCATCCCATCCATGAATCCATGGAGCCCTAGTGGTTCATTCAGTCTTAAGAATAATGCAGTATATGAAGTTTGTATATGAAGTTTAATTTTCCGTTTACTCATGACTTCAAGAACCTGGAAGTTTCTGTAGTTTTGTTTAATATTCTTTCCTGTGATGCTCCCTCTCCAGTTCAGGATCCAGGTAGCTATTCACATTACTCATGTTCTCTCTGTGTTTCTGTCTCTGTGTCTCTCTGTCTCTGTCTCTGACTCTCTGTCTCTCTTATTCTTGCTTCTCCTACCCTTCACTCTCACTCACTTTTCCACTTTCTTGTGCTCTCTCTCTTTCTCTCTCCCTCTTACTTTTCTTCCCTTCCCTCTCTTTCTTTCCCTCTCTTCCTCCCTCCTTCCCTCACTCGCCCTCTCTCCTTCTCTCTCCTTTAGTCTCAGATAGAGCACTATTTGCTTTGCCTTTGGCCTTATGTGCTCCTCATTCTCCCTTTAGTTTTCCCTGTTGTGTTTCTGTTTCCATTAACACAGTTTAAAAACAATGATATTTCTCTTAGAAACTTGGATAAAGGGGGAAAGGTTATGTAACATTAATTTATTTTTGCCAGGAAATAGAACACATTAAACACTAATATTTTAACAAAATTTGTCTTTGTGATATTTAAAAATATAATGCTTATTAAACTCATTGTTAATACTAAGCTGGAAATAAAGAATTATGACTCCTTTGAAAATAAATACCACATTCACAGTGAATTTAGTAAATAGAACAGTGGAAACCAAAACCGATGAAATTCACTTATTTAGAACAAATTAGAAGATCAGAAAAAAATCCAGCAGATCACAAGATTATAATACAGAGAACAAACACATACCCGGGGGGAATTGTCAGGATGTTATATGCAACATTGGGTAATACAGAAGCTGTGTAGCAATAATGAAAACCAGACCTAATTCATAAATAAATTAAAATATTTTTTGCTACTTGTTCTGATTTTGGAAGACTAAGAATGATTTCAATAAAATTTGGAAAATCATTATAGACACGAATGACCACATTTGAAAAGAGATGAGAGATGCTGATAGCTACTCTGTGTCTTCACCATGGCACCAAGAAACAACTGATCTTATACTTGAGAAGAGTATTGCATAGTCTTTTTTTTTTTTTTTTTTGTATACAGCATTCTGCCTATATATAACTGCAAGCCAGAAGAGGGCATCAGATCTCATAGATGGTTCTGAGCCATCATGTGGTTGCTGGGAATTGAACTCAGGACCTCTGGAAAAGCAGACAGTGCTCTTAACTGCTCAGGCACCTCTCCAGCCCAGGGTATTGGCTAGTCTTTAGGAGGAATAATCACATGACGTTAGAAGATAGGGGAATCTAAGAACAAGACTTAATGTTTGCATTCCTGTAACCTGGAGACAGAGAGAAACAAACAAACAAAACACCAAAACAACAACAACAAAATGCTATGTTTATGCAGAGGGTTCTTTATGCCTCAATGGCAATAATTTTATCTGAAATGTATGAAAATCAATGGTCTAAATGGTGCAAAATGTCTTCATCCCTTTTTGTTGAGATGTCTGATTTATTTTCTTATTTCTAGAATTTACTCCTCATCTGTGTGCTAAGTTCATGCATATTTTAAATCAATTACCTAATCAATAGTGAAATGTTTCTCCTATTAAGTTTAACTGATTTAGTGTTTGGCCAAATCAGAATGTTTAGCTAACTTTCTGGAATAAGACACAATGATGTGAGCCTTGATGTTACTGGCAATACATGTGCAAGAATTTACCTTTTACTAGAGAGAGTAAAGTTTCTACAAGATTATCCCAAGTTCCAACTAGTCGTGCCTTATTTAAAATGGGTTTTGTATCTCTTTGATACATTTCCAAGCTCTACTTTCTTCCGTTCTTTCTCCACTGATAAGTAGGTGTAACATGTGTGTGCCTTCCCCTGTAGGTCAGGGTCAAGGGGGTCCATACATTACTCTTATCCACAGAAATGTACCACAATCACATGCTCTGCCCAGTCTTTCCTGTTGTTACCTGCCTTGTTTAAGAATCATAGAGTGAACTTGGTACCACTCTCTCACACCTCTCTCTATACACGTGCCTTTCACATACTGAGAAGAGAAAATGTGTGACAGGTTTCCATTTAGTCCATTAAAGAGTACTGCAGGACTTTACTGCAATCACAGCAAATTGCATACAGTGCATTTGGGGAAAGTAGCTTGTGATATCAATACATACAGTTCAAGTTATGCAGTCACCCCTGCTGCTAACCTGCTCAATTTCTGTTTGGGCAGAAAAGCTCAAACAGTTCACAATCCAGTACAAGATCTTATACTCGAGAGGTACTTTCTTGTGGTCTCTTGAGATCGTGAACTAGTTCCAAGACTGATAAAACATTTAGTTAGTATGAACACAATTGATCACTCTGCAATCGGTGATGTGTGTCTTAAACTAGTGATACTGGTGACAGTCTCCTGGATTATTTTTCTTTAGGGGATGGGGTGATAGTTTCTTCATGATTGGTTTGTACATTGGTATCATTGCAACATGACAACATGGTCTTTTCCCTCATGTGAACAAAACCAACCTTGAGACCATTTCATATTCAGGAACCATCTGAATGTCATGGTCTTGACTACATGTCACCCACAGAGAAAGATGTAATTCTGCTTTCCACTTACGCTTATGTGGTGGTTTGAATATGTTTGGCCCAGGGAGTGGCACCATTAGGAGGTGTGACCTTGTTAAAGGATTTTGAACTCTCAGCTCCTTTTGCACTATGTTTGTCTGGGCACTGCCATCACCCCCACCCCACCCCCACCCCCAGCCCCACCCCCACCCCAACTCCAACTCCCACCCCCAATGATAATGGGCTGAACCTCTGAACCTATAAGCCAGCCCTAATTCAATGCTGTCCTTATAAGAGTTTCCTTGGTCATGGTATCCCTTGACCAAGGGATACCATGGTTTTAGGGGTTGCAATGCAAACCCTAACTAAAACTGATACCCAATTCTATCTCATCTGTCTGTAGTCTGTACTCCATTCCTGCAGCAACTGCAAGCTGTATTTCCTTCCTGACTTTCTGCAGGCACCTGGATGCTCAGCCTACTTTGGAATACCTCCCTACAGTGCAACCAAATGCAAGACTTTGGTGCCTTCAGGATAGTATTCTACCTGATAGGTTGGATTAGGCTGAAGGTAAAAGAAGTGTGGACCCTCAAGTTTTGGTTGGTGTACCTGAAAATTTAAAGAGATGCTTTTGTGGAGAAACATTTCTTCCAAATTGGAATGCACAACAATTTGTAGGACTTCGCCCAGGGCTTTCACAGATAGTCTTTTGGAATAAGTTAACACTGCCTCCTTGGGATATTTTACCTATATTAACTTGAGCTAATTAACTTCAGGTTATTTACCCCTCTGGTTTGTTCAAAGCCTGTTTCTCTTGCCTAGCAAAGAAAATAAGTATATATCAAAGACTCATCCCATTTCTCTAGGATAATTAAGTAACTTCCTTACGTGCTAGTTGACTATCAGAGTTAAGCATTCACATGTCCTGAAATACACTATTGTGTCTTAGTGTGTTGCTAACAAAATGACTGTGTTTAGGGAGGCAATGTGTGAATGAAATATCATATTTGGATGTCATCTGGACTAAGCTAGAAAGGAAGTCACAGTCTGACTTTTTTTTTTCCTGGTAAGAGATCAATACTGTCTAGACATGGTCTCATTAGGACTGTGCATTGACTGGGGCCAACTGAGATTCCTGTAATCTGGGCTGGGGGATGGGCATCTATGCTGCCTGGTATTACAGAGAACTCCAGATTCACTGGGGTCAATTCTGTGTCTTCCAACACTGTTTAACAAACTGCCTGGTTTTTCCAGAGGACAGATGATACCCATTCCCGAACTGAGAATCTGAGTCCTGAAAGTTCTGGGAAGTGTTCTCCATGGTACTCGCCATGGCTTTTGACCATATCACAGGGCACAGGAGTGCAATCTGGCATTCACCCTGTGTTCTTCTCTCCAATCCAAGAAAGAGGCTGAACTCACCTCCTTTCTATCAGCCTGCTGGTTAATTTCTACCAATTAGCTCTGCATGTGTGGGGATGATAGTTATCCTTCTTATATTGCTTAGTGGCTTTATTATTTATGACTACATTACAGCAATTTGAATATATTTTCAAGCCAGGTTAGTTTATGATAATTATGTAGATCTGAATCTGAGATGTCTTCTATCCTTCCTGTTAGGTATTCAGACTGTTCAATATTTCTAGGATCCTAAGTCTTTTGTTTGTGGTTACTTATTGTCATTTTTCAAGGACATGAAGCAATGTTTGAGCCATTGGAAGGATGAGGTGACTGAGCCTTACCAGGCGTCTGGCAGGGGAATAAATATCTGTTATTTGTCCAGGGTACTTACTTTCAAACTTTAGTCAAGATGAGCCAGACATTGAGAAATAATGCTGATTATGCAGGGGAACACACCAGATAAAAAGATCTTTCCCAAGAATCTAAGTGTTCCAGTAGATTAGCATTATTGATCACTCACTTCCCTCGGTCTATAGATGATTTCAGGATCTTCAAACTATTTTTCTCCCTTGTCTAGTATAATTACTGGAACAAGGAATAATCTAATTAAAAGACAACAAGGATGCATTCTAATTGTTCTAATAAATTATGTAAATATACAATGCATGCAGTAGCTTCTCAATAGGGATGCATTCCACAGACTGACAGCTGTCCCTTTACTGCCACACTTTACAGTTTATTTCTTCTGAGAGACAACTTGTGATGGCATAGTTAATTATTCAAAATATGCTGGATCTATAACGATTTCAGCTTCCATGTGGTAAACGGAATGAAGAATTGCATGTTGACTTCTTTAGATAAAACATTGAACCAAACGGGAGAAAGTAAAATAAAGATTGATAGAATATGAAAAGGAAAAAAATAAAAATAGTCTCATAATGACCTTTTATTGTTTAAAATAGTTTAATTTGTTTTATTCTATGTGTTTGGGTATACACACACACACACACACATACACACACACACACACACACACACACACACACACACACACACTCACTCACACACACCATGGGCATTCCTGGTGCATGAAAAGGCCAGAAAAGAGTAGTGGATCCCCTGAAACTGAGTTTAGCACAGTTGTGACCAACCGTGTGGTGCTGGGGAAGCAACCTAGGATCTTGGTAGAGCAATGAGTACTCTTAACCGCTGAGCCATCTCTCCAGCCCCTAGACTTAATGACATACTTATTTGTGCATCCATATGTGGCATATGTGCGTGTTTTCACAGAGACCAGAGAGAGAGTGTCAGATCACCTTGAGATTGAATCACAGGCAGTTCTGAGCTACCCAAAGTAGGTGTTAAGAACTGAACTTGGGGATGGATAGTACATGTTTCTAACCACTGGGGCATGTCTCCAACCCTGCCATGACTTATTTCATTATCAGGTATGCTAAGGTCTATGAGAGGCCATTAGTTTGTGCAGTTCAAGTCTAGCTATTTTACTTATTTTTGTTGTTGTTGCTGTGAACAAAACTCCTAGTACAAACAACTTAAGAGAAGAAACGTTCCTGTTGAGTTATGGTTTCAGAGAGGTTTTAGTTCATGATGGTAGGGAAGTGTGACAGAGTGCGTGGTGGTGGGTGTGTATGCTAGGGCTTTTAGTATCACAGCAGGTTAAGAAGCTGAGAAAGAGGGGCACAAACCAAGGATTTTTTGAGAACCTTCAAAGCTTTGTTGTTAGTGATTCGCTTCAGCCAGCTACGTCCCAGTATCAGTAACTAGAACACAAGTTTTAAGTATAGAACCATCGTGGACATTTCATAATTACATGACATCATAATATATTGTTCGTTGTTTATACAGAATATAGTATTCTCTATAAAGTCATCTCATGTTGTGGACAAAATGCACATAATTTCTAATAGACTTGCTGCTTTTTTCCATGAGCACCAAACTCCTTCTCTTATAATATAATTTTGGTGTAGCATGTTGCATAAACAGATGAGAAAGCAAGGCAGTACAGAAAAAAGAGTGTCACAAAAAATTCATTCAGGTAGAAAAAACATCTGTGTTCAAAATGAAGGGATGTGTACTCAAAACTAAAAAATGTATACAGCCACTCTTAACCTGTTTGAGAATAGCACATTTCCAAGTTGACTCTTGTTCTCTCTCACATACCTGTCTCTGAAATTTAATCAAACCTTGAACAAGTAGGAAAAAATCTTACTTCATATCTGACATGACTAGGGAGGATTTCTGGAAAGAAAACTTGGTGGGAAGGACTTTGTGTTCCCACCTCTGAAGAATTGACTCATTCACATTGCCAAAGCAGCAAACACCATCCACTGATGGCACTGTACACACAGATAGCACTGTACATGCCAACATTACTATACACCCTGGTAGCACTGTACATACTAATAGTACTGTATACCCTGATAGCATTGTAACCACTGACAGTTCTATACACACTGACAGCTCTGGACCTACTGATGGCACTGTTCTGTACACACTGATATCATGGTACACGCAGACAGCTCTGTGCATACCTGACAGTATTACACACACCAACAACACTGTTCAAACTGACAGCTCTGTACATATGGACAGTACACCCTTGATAGGATAATACACACACTATTCAAAGAAACAACACAGAAAACAACAGTATATCACAAAAGATAAAAAATGTGAATTAAAAGGGGATATACGTTAATGGAAATGGAGCCCAGTCGTGTTTCTTTCCAGCCTGATTTGCTTCTGGCGCTAACCAGCGAGCTTGTTTTGGCTCCTTTTCCTGTCTGCTAATATAATGTAACCGCTGACATCTTCATTTTGGATTGGCAGTTTTCAGATTTCATATTCTACAATAGTTTGACATTTGAGAACTGAAGAATCTGTGCCTCAAGAACTGGCTGATTGGTTAAGAGTCCTTGGTGGTTTTAGAGAGGGCCTGAATTCCACTTCCTATATTCAATCATGGCATCTCACAACTCCCTGTAGCTCCAGCTCCAAGAGGATGCAGTGCTTCTGGCCTCCAGGGGTGCCTACAGCCTCACATGGGTATATACATACTTTAAAAATAATGAAAGTAAATTTAAAATAAACACAAGTGAATATAGGAATAAGTAAATTAAACTGAAGAACATGATTCCATGGTGTAGATTAAATCAGAGTGACTCATCACTTTATTTTATTTTATTTTATTTTATTTTATATGTGTGTATGCACATGTGTACGAGTGTGCATGTGCACACACACGCATTTGGAGGCCAGAGATTCATGTAGAGCAATTTCCATTATTCTCCTCCACCTTATTTTTTGAGATGGTGGGTCTTTCTTTAAATTTGGACATCAAGACTGGATGAGGATCTTCTTGTCTCTGCCTCCCCATCTTTATGATTACAGACATAGAGCACCGTGACAACTTTTTACATCAGTTCTGGTGATCTGAGCTCAGGTTGCATATTTGTGCAACATGCACTTTAGTGACTATGCTATCTTCCCAGTCCCCATATCTCTTCTATGTCTCCAAGACCAAATATATATGCCTCCTGACTCAGCATAAAGGTAACAAACACTTATTTCAAACAGTTGGACTAAAAATAAACTAGGAAGTAGTTAAGCACTGTTGTTAGCTTTCATTATAATCTTCAGTTTCTTCTCTTTTCCTCTGAAAAGATGGTTTGATCATCAAAAATGTGTTGGAGATAGTCCTATAACTATTCAGCACCTATGGAAAGAGTTCTGTCTCCTTCAGTGAAAAGGCCCTAGGTGCCTGAAAAACTGTCAGTAAGGCACCATAGAGCCAGCAACAATGTGAAGGTCTCTGGATACTGAAAATTTATGGAAAGTGGAGGGCAAATTTTACAAAGTATACAAACATCTATTTCCTTTGTAGCCAATGCCACTGGTAAACTTTCCCTCAGTAAATAATGTGAAATGCATGTCAAGAATTTTTAATGTTCCTTGGGTACTTTCTCTAGCTCCTTCATTGGGGACCCGGTCTGTCCAATGGATGACTGTGATCATCCACTTCTATATTAGTCAGGCACTGGCAGAGACTCTCAGGAGGCAGCTATATCAGGTTCCTGTCATCAATCTCTTGTTGGCATCTGTAATAGTGTCTGCATTTAGTGGTTGTTTATGAGATGAATCTCGAGGTGGGGCTGTTTCTGGATAGTCATTTCTTCAGTCTCTGCTCTAAACTTTGACTCTGTTACTGCTTCCATGGGTATTTTGATCCCTCTTCTAAGAAGGATTGAAGTATCCACACTTTGGTCTTCCTCCTTCTTGAGTTTCATGTGTTTTGCAAATTGTATCTTGGGTATTTTGAGCTTCTGGGCTAACATCCACTTATCAGTGAGTGTATATCATGTGTGTTCTTTTGTGATTGGGTTACCTCACTTAGGATGATATCCTGCAGATCCACCATTTGTCTAAGAATTTTATAAATTCATTGTTTTTAATAGCTGAATATTGTGGAAATGTACCAGATTTTCTGTATCCATTCTTCTGTTGAGGGACATCTGGGCTTTTTCCAGCTTCTGGCTATTATAAATAAGGCTTTCCAGGAGTGGTATTGCTGAATATTCCGGTAGTACTATGTCCAATTTTCTGAGGAACTGCCAAACTCATTTCCAGAATGTTTGTAACAGCTTGCAATCCCACCAACAATGGAGGAATGTTCCTTTCTTCACATCCTCGCCAGCATCTGCTGTCACCTGAGTTTTTGATCTTAGCCATTCTGACTGGTGTGGGGTGGAATCTCAAGGTTGTTTTGATTTGCATTTCCCTGATGATTAAGGATGTTGAACATTTTTTTTAGATGCTTCTCAGCCATTTGGTATTCCTCAGTTGAGAATGCTTTGTTTAGCTCTGTACCCCATTTTTTAATAGGAGGAACAACAATATGAACTAACCAGTACCCCCAGAGCTCCCTGGGACTAAACCTCCAATCAAAGACAACACGTGGAAGGACTCATGGCTCTAGCTGCATATGTAGCAGAGGATGGCCTAGTCTTTCATCAATGGGAGGAGAGACCCTTGGTCCTGAGATGGTTGTATGCCTCAGTATAGAGGAATGTCAGGGCCAGGAAGCAGGAATGGGTGGGTTGGTGAGCAGGGGGATGGGGGAGATGATAGGAGATTTTCAGAGGGGAAACTAGGAAAGGGGATAACATTTGAAATGTAAATAAAGAAAATATCTAACTAA
>LR753927.1:54856-98001 GCA_902729485.2 Mus minutoides | reverse complement strand
GCCTTCCCTTCTCTTGCTGCCTGCCACTTTGCCCTGATGCCAGTACAATTCTCCGTTCATTAGCCACAGAAACAATGAATCAGCAGACAGAGAGGAGTGCATGCAAATTAGAGTGCAGAAGACAAAACTTATAGAGTTTTCTTTTTCTCTTTTTGGCCATTAGCACACCCTAACACTTCAAAAAAACTAGATTCACATCTATATCAGACTAAAGAGAATGCTAATAATTTAGTGAAAACTACTTTAAAGGTGTATGGCTGTAGTAATCAGTGCTTCAATGTAGCAGCTTCCAGGTATACACAGAATAAAGTGGAGCACCCTACTTTACCATCTTTCCCATACCATCTCCACTTGCTTCTAAGACATCCTGACCCTCAGACACCTGCCTGTTATATCTGACTTCTCTCCAAATGCACTCATTCCATTCTTTGACCATTAGTCAAAATAAGAGTATTTCTCTCAATATCGTATGTTGCTGTAATTTTTTCATGTGTCTGTTACTCCTACTAGAACCAGATCATTCTGGTGACATTTCAATTCAAGAAGGTTCAGTCTCTTATACACTTTTCTTCTTGAGTTTCTACTACCACTCAGGAATTTAAAGCTTCGAGGACTTGAAAATATCAGTCAACAGTCAACCTCAAATCTTAAAACTAGTGAAAATGTCCTTCAGCAATGAATGGAGAAGTGAAAGGTTTCTTTTTTAAAAGGAAGAAAAAGCAAGAGAATCTGCTGCCAGCAGATCTTTCTAAAGAATGAAAACAGTTAAAATGGAATCCTGGAACACCAGAAAGAAAAGAAAAAATGATCCTGACAGTTTTAAATGGTGTTCAAAGATTGAACACTTTGATAAGGACTTGAAGCAGATATGTAGAGAAGTTAGGATTATTATTTTATGAATAGAATTAAGGATGCAAAAAGAGATTTTAATTCTTATTTAAACTAGTATAACGAAGATATCAAGAATTTGTTCATTTTATGAATATATAATGTGATATTTAACACATATACTGAAACTCTGCAGAGTGTTGCTCTAAAAACACTTTAGATATGCCAAGGAAGCTACTCAAATGTTCAAATAGCTCTCAAAAAGTATGGAAAATATAAAGAACAAAAAGCAAAGAAGACAAACAAAACATAATGTGTCTTAAAATATAGCAAATATATAGCTAGATGTTTATTAATAAGCCCATAAGCTAAGTATAGAACTTAGCTGAGCTGTTAACAGACTGTAAGAACACTTCACTTGAAACAACTGGAGGTAGACTTAAAGCACATTAATAAAAGGTATGTCTTATGAAAATCTTTTATACAAATAAAGCAGGAATAGCTGATTCTCTCTGAAAATCAGTAAAGCTGACAAACCTCCAAAGATAAAAGACTAAATAGAAGTCAGGAAGCAAGGGTTATCACAACAGAGACAATAGACATCATGACGGCAATGACAGATTACTGTATTTACCAAGCATTTGACAACTTAGATGAAATACATCACTATCAAATTCCTGAAGTTGATCCATAGGAAATAGATAATATAAATAGCTCATAACAACTAAGGAAACTGAATTCATCTTTTTAAAAAAATGTACAATATACAAATGTTTAGGCATAAGTACATTCATTGAGGAAGTCAATTTTATACTATTTCTTTCTAGTTAATTTTATAAACATATTACCAAGATTCCCCCAAAATCAAAAGCAGTGCAAAAACTAAATAAAAGCTACATTACCACAACTCTGGTAAATATATAAATGAAAATTCTTAATGAAATTATAGCAAAAAAATTTGAAAGAAAAGGAATTATATATCATGATAAAACTGAGTGTATTTCAAGGATGCAAACCTGGTTTCCTAGTAAGTGAATCAATTTGATTTTTTTGTTAATTATTATAAAGCTAATTGATATAATTTCTCACATTAACAGAGGTAACACAGCCACAAAAGAACACACATAGTAGAATATTAGCCCCAAAGCTCAGAATACCCAAGATACAATTCATAGACCACATGAAACTCAAGAAGAAGGAAGACCAAAGTGTAGATAGTTTGGTCCTTCTTAGAAAGTGGAACAAAACCCATGGGAGGAGATACAGAGACAAAATATGGAGACAATGTGTAGAGCAGAGACTGAAGAAAAGGCTGTCCAGAGATTTCCTCAGCTGGGGATCCATCCCATATACAGTTACCAAACCCAGGCCCTATTGTGGATGACAAGAAGTGCTTGCTGAAAGGAGCCTGATATAGCTATCTCCTGAGAGGCTCTGCCAGAGCCTGACGAATACAGAGGTGGATATTCGCATGGGTGCACCAATGGAGGAGGTAGAGAAAGGACCCAAGGAGCTAAAGGGGTTTGCAACCCCATAGGAAGAACAACAATATCAACCAACCAGAACCCCCAGAGCTGCCAGGGACTAAGCCACCAACCAAGGAGTACACCCGGAGGGACCCATGGCCCAGCCACCTATTTAGCAGAGGATGGTCTTTTCAGGCATCAGTGGGAGGAGAGGTGCTTGGTCCTGTGAAGGCTTGATGCCCCAGTGTAGGAGAATTCCAGGGCAGTGAGGTGGGAGTGGGTGGGTGGGTGGGGGAGCACCCTGGTAGAAGCAGGGGGGGGGATGAGATAGGGGAGGTTGATGAGGGGGAACTGGGAAAGAGTTTATTTATTTGAAATGTAAATAAAGAAAATATCCAATCATAAAAAAACAAAATAGGAAAAATATAATCAATAAGGAAGAAGTATTTAACAAAATTGATCACTGGTTTTTGAAAAGAACTTTCAGAAGTGATGAAATTTAAGGGGACTTCCTCAAGTTGTTAAATATTATCTATAAAAACCCATCACTTATCTGTGAATGACTGGGTGGGCCAGAGTAAGGATTGCATTTATGTCTGAAATTACGTGTAAGTTTCATGTCTTTCCTTTTAAAATCTTAGGTTATCTAAAGGCAACATTATGCTAAAAGTTATTTGCCAACAAAGTAATTGGAGTAATTAAAACAGTGTTAAAGAAGTACAATGAAGTTGAAAGAATCGGTCTACTGCATTTTGAGACTTATATAGCATGAGTATTCCTAAAAAAATACATATGTAATTCAATGGAAGCTTTTCTCATGAGAAGAGAAGACAAGCTACAGAGTAAGAAATATTTTCAAACTGTGTACCTAAAAAGAAACAAAGGAACAAAAAAACCTTGTATTGGGAAGACACAAACCAATCCCAATATCAAGTTGAAAAAAACTAAAAAATGGATAAAACGTCTTAATATGTTCCCACAAAATATGCCTACCAACTGGAAACAAGATTGTGCTCCAGTAATATAGTAGCTAAATAAGTGGTACATTCCTCTTGTGGGTTATATTGAGCAAAGGCACTTGATACATGTAAATAGATGTTAAATTAACTAAAATTGCAGGAAAAAAAGGACTGATAAAATTAATGTTCATATACTAGAGTCTGACATTTTGATTGGGATATAACCTATCTGAACAGGATCCTGTAAGTTTATCTTGCCTGGAAATGCTGTAGCCATTTAGTTTACATTGTTTGAGGATGATGAAGTTACCTAAGAACTGTTATCAGAATGTGTCCCTGTTGTTAGGCAGTGAATGACTGTAATTACAGGGGCAGCTTCAAAAGCCAGAGGCTGATTTGGAAGGGGGATAAGTGGGGGACTGATGGTGCGTTTCCAGAAAGGATCAAGAATTGTTGTCACTGTGAATTAAGTGGAAATTTGGGAATATTTAGTGAACATTGAAAAGATTCTAAATACCTGTGAGATCCCTTGGTCCTTGCCTCCTGCAGAGCTAGGAACAGTCAGTCCTCTCACTCTCCCCTCAGCCTCAGAGAGAGTAGCCCAGGGCATGCAAAGGTCAGCAGAACCACAAGACACCAGCAGGCTTAAATAGAAGACACCACTGTGGGGTCCTGTTCATTCTAGGTCCAGATGGACCCTGTGTTAGGAAATCTGTCCAGCCTAAGAAAAGAAACTTAGAAATACCAGTAACCATGGCTCTTCTAGGCTACTCCCACTAGGATTGTGTGGTCCAACCTTAATACCCTTATGAAGTAGTACTGCTAGCTACTCTGACATGTGGACCCTTAGCACTCAGAGGCACTATGAGCTCAGATTGGCTATAAATATAAAGAACACTCTGAATCTTGAATGCTTAACATAAAAATTTTAATGTATCATAAATTTTATTACATGTTGAAATATTTTCAATCTATTGGGTTAAGTAAAATGTATCTTAAAAAATAATTTCTCAAATGAATAAAAGAACAGATTTCTTCTCTAGTGAGAACAGGAAACCCAGGTTTGTGCAGCTTAGAATAACACAATATCAACCCAAAGGGAAGGGCTACCCAAGTAACCAAAAGATACTGTGTCACACAGCAGGTATATGTGAGCTCTCTGTTCATATGTGCTCTTGTGCCTGTCCTTTGTGCCCATGTGTGACATTGAAGGGAATCCTTGGGTAATAGTCTCTGCCTTCCATGTTTTTTAAGAAAGCTTTTCTTGTGTGTTGCTGAATGTACTAACCAGCACGACTGGCCCTTGAGCATCTAGAGATCTTCCTGTCTCTGTTTCCTACTTAGGTACATTAAAGACAGCATTACTGCTCCTGTCTTTATTTGAGATCTGGGGTTTAGACTCCTTGCTCCTGTGTGACAATAGCTTTATTCACTGAGTGATCTTCTTAGCCCTGAGCTCTTTTTTTGTTAAAAAATTACAGACAGACAGACAGACAGACAGACAGACAGACACACACACACACACACACACACACACACACACACACACACACACACACACACTGCTGAATGACAGAGTAGGCTGTCTTGATATTTATATGAACTTTCCAGTTTATCTTTCACTATGGATTAAATTATCCAGACATTGCGACATAGGAAAGATGTCATTTGACTATTACTGTGAGTTCATCGTGTATTTGAGCTATTCCCTAAGAAAGAGAATCCAGGATCTACAGTTTGGAAACTGAGATTTAGGGAGCTGGAAAGTGGCTCAAAGGACATACAGACATGAGGACCTGAGTTTGGATCCTAGGAACTATGGCCTTGTGCCCATCTAATGTCAGCACTGCTTGTGGGCATGGCAGGGAGGGGAGGGTGGAGATGAAAGGAGTATCACTAGAGCTTGCAATCTGCCAGCCAGAAGAAGAAAAGGGCTTCAGGTTTGTTGAGAGAATCTGTCTCAAGGGAATAAAGTGGAGAGTGGAAGAACAGTGTGCCTTGTGCCCTCCTCTGACCTCTACATGTGTATGACACAATACACATAGATTACACAGACGTGCACTATACACACGCACACATACAGAGAGAGAGAGACACAGACAGAGAAAGTATCAGAGACAGAGAGACAAGACAGGCAGAGACAGATTATGATTTACGTCAAATAATTAATTGGTTCTGCCCATGTTTCCTCGTCTTTAAAACAGGAATCAAAAGAATAGTGTTGAATATCTTATGAGTCAATGTGAGAAAATGCTTAGATAGTGCCAGGTATTGAGCAAGCCTTCTCACAGTGGGCCAGTGACCACTGTCTCTATAACTAGGGGGTATCCGACTTGAGATGATGTGGCTTAATGATTTTTAATTTGATGAAGGTACAAAACCAGTATGTATTCAATGGGAACCAGACTTCCAATTCTCCACAGAGATCTCTTCCTAGGGTAGTGGTAGGTGGGTATGAGTCTCTCTAAGCTAGGCCACAGAAGTGAGCATAATTCCAATCAGCCATGAGACCATGCTAAGCTAGCATCAATAGTTAATGCACTTTCTACTTAGGGTATCTATCTTCAACTTGTGATGACTTTTCTAGAATCTACACACACCATAAGCCAAGGAATGCCTGCAGTATTATCTTAGGCTTAGAGAAGAAACTACCACCTGGGCCTGGAAAAGCTCCAATGTTGAGATGTTTCTATCTTGCTATTGTGCCTCATAAATCGTAGACCCTGGTTGCTGGAAGCAGCTTTCTAGTGCACCTTCGGGGTTTATCACACTTGTATACACAGTGTGTTGCTAAGGGGTGGGTTCTGGTTGGGAGTTTTTATGCTAGAATCCTGATCTCACCTCTTCAGTTGGTGGATGTAGATAAGCTCTTCTCTACAACTGTGGTCAAGACTGTCTTCCCAAGACTCATGTGTTTAAGTTTGTTCGGCAGCTCATGGTTCTGTTTGGCTGTACTGGAGTCTTCAGGATGTGATGTCTAACTGGAAGAAGTTAGGGCATTAAGAGAAAGTCCTTGAAAGGGATATGGGCATACAAGCTCCTTCTTGCCTTTCCTTTGCCATCCTTCACCATACACTCACACTGTGGTACATAAACTGTACTGCCACTGGCCAAATAACAAAGCCAAGTGACCATGACCTCTAAAGCCATGAGCCACTCCTTCTTGGGGACACAGATATTCAGTTCCAGCCTGGTGAAGCTGATTAGCATGCTCCTTACCTGCCATTCTGTTGCGGGGCTGTGGGTCTAGGGGAAGAGCGGGGAGGGAGATAGCCCAAGTCTGACCAGAGTTCCTGTGCTTTGAGCAGGCAGACATGGGAGGACTGCCGGACGCTTTCTACGCGGCCCTGGGTGGGCATCTGGCTGTGTGAAGCCACTGACCCCACATTGCTGGAGGTGGACAAGGGGCAGCCCCCAGTACCAGGTTCTCAGTCTCTGGCATCCCATGCTTGATATGGCAGAGGAGCTGAGAACAGAATAGGGGCCCCGGGGTGACACTTGGCCCAGGAAGGGAAAGGAAGAGAGGTCAGGGGGAGAGAGGGGCTCTGGGTAGTTCCCACACAGACAAGTGTCCTTAGACTGGGCCTTGATGAACAGAGACAGTCTATGGTTTTAGACCTTTATTGAAGAAATGCAGGGGGAAAGAGAAAAGAGAGAGAGAGAGAGAGAGAGAGAGAGAGAGAGAGAGAGAGAGAGAGAAGCCATGGCCAAGAGGAGAGAAGGAGGAAGGGAAAGAGAGAGAGTTAGAGAGTAAGAAAGGTGAAGGCTTAGACAGAGAGAGGCAAAAGCTGAGAGAGTAAGAGAGCAAGGAGAGAGAAAGAGGAAAGTAAAAGCTTAAAGAGAGTGAAGAGGGGCCAAGCAGCCCCTCTTATAGTGGGCTTGTTATCTTGCTGTTGCTAGGTAACTGTGGGGAGGAGTCTAGCTAGAAAACCAGAAGCTAAGGACATTCTGCACATGACAGATAGCCACAGCTTCTCCTGTGGGGGATGTGGGGACGGTAACTTCGACAGATGCCAGGGGTCCAGGAGACATGCACCTACCATCCCATGTAGATGAAAATTACCACCCACGGGTCCCATGGGGTTCAAGACCTCAGCTCAACTGGAGACCAGGCCATCTGTGCCTAGCCCATTGCCCCACATCCTGTCACGTGGTGTGGTGGAGATTCCTCTCTGGAAGGTTATTGTGCAGGAATGAACCAGCTGCTGGAAAACCCTCTGCATACCCAAAGCCCTGTATTTGTTCATTGTTATGCTTGCTGCTTTTTACTCTAAGTATGAACTAGATCTCCGAGCTCCTTGGTGGTTGAGCTAAGACTGTCGGCCCTTCTCAATCCCTCTCTACTTTGGTACATAATTGCTTAGTTCACATTCATCTTTTCAGAGTCTAAATGTAGAAAGTCAGAGTTGTTAGTGAAGATTTCTAGAAGAACATTTTCTAAGGGGGGAAAAAAACTTTAACTGCCAAGTTCAGGGATTTAGGATGTGGCTTGGTGCTGAAGTAATTGGCTCTCTTAGTCTTGCATTAGAAGAGATTCTTTTTCAGAGTGTAAGGTTGAGAAGTATGAGGGGAACTCTCACATTCTGGTAATTGCTCTAAGGGATAACTTACCTTTAAAAAAAAACTGTGTTATTCAGCGGCTGCTCCTTCCTCCCCGTGCCTTTTGAGAATCCCATCAGCTATCCTAACCCGACCCCTTCTCCCTCTCTCTGAATTTCCTCTTTAACAAGTAACAGTTGCCTCAAGTACCATTGCTTGACATTCTCTGTGCAGTTTTAGCAATTTATTGGGTGGGAGGAGTGGTGTGTACACTTTAGCACTGGGGAGTTTCTTAGGACAATGCAGAAATAATTTAACCATCAAAATTTTGTATCTGCCAGAGAATCAAGGTATGGTAGAAGTTACTGGAAGCACGCTGTACACTGCTTGTGGCTGTTAAATTAGTTTAGCACACATATACAGGGCATGTGTGTATGTATGTATGTGAATTGAATTGAATTAGTTGTGAAATCAGAACTTTACAGCACTCCGGTATTGAAAAAAATTGTCTTTTAAATTCACTTCCATCTTCCTGATAGTTAACGAGACAGATCATTTTATAATTTTGTTTTCCCTGTGTAAGGAAAACAAAAGGACAGGCAGGGTTTTCATTGTCTTTTATGTCTTCACCCAAACCAAGAAAACATTAGGAAATTGCGAATATATTCTCATTCTGTCATAGAAAAGCTTAATGTTTTCCTCCATGAGGCACCAGTTCAAACTCTTGACATTTCTCTTGGTTTTTCTAGCACTAGAGTAACAAAGAGAAATATTCTGACATTAAGACACATTTCCAGATATAACTAATGCTGTCTTATTATGTGGTTATCTCTGGCTCTCCAGGGACATTTGGAGTTTTAAATAGAAATCATGCTAAACTCTTCCCCTACCCTGAATTCTCCTTCATAATTGGGAATGTTGGCAAGTATATGGAAAGAAAACGAAGGGTTTTTTTGTTTGTTTGTTTTTTGTTTTTTGTTTTTTTTTTACTACTTTGGTTTTTGGCAGGGGCAGACCACTACAACTTAATGGAGGATTTAAAAGAAGCTTAATAATATATGTTTCTCATAAGAAATACTCATAGATGCTTTGAGTTCAGGTTCAAATACCATCACAAACATTTATGGTGAGATGCCCAGGAAGGCCATGGTAAGCAGAGTGAGGTTTCCTGTGTAGATTTCTTTCTGTGATTTCGGGTGGCACATATCTGCAGGAATTTAGAGGAAGTGGACTTGAACATTGAGTTACTCTATTAACATGAACTTCTCCTAAAAGTGTTTCTGTTTATTTGCAATCTCCACAGTAACTATTCTCTCACTGTAGATAAATCTTTATGCCAAAGAAACATCACTATTGAAGCAGTGCAATCCAGTCTCCGATAGTCATGTTTTGTGGTGGGATTTTGGTCTGAGTGGTTTTCCCCATTCCTAATGTACCTGAGTTGAGCCAGGAAGCTTGTGGTTTTCAGTCTTCAGTGAGAGTAACTACTGTAAAAACTGTGAGAGGCACATTAGAGAATTTTACCTTATGCTAGGACTAGGGTATAGTAAACATGTACTTCTGTTCCTCTCCCTCTCCCTGCCCCTCTCCTCCCCTCCCTTCTATCTCTTCTCTTCTCTTCTCTTCTCTTCTCTTCTCTTCTCTTCTCTTCTCTTCTCTTCTCTTCTCTTCTCTTCTCTTCTCCTCTCCCCTCCCCTCCCCTTCCTTCCCTTCCTCCCCTCCTGTCCTCTTCTTTTCTTTCTTTTTCTTCTATCAATTTGCAAAGAATCTGTAGCTATTATTCGCATGTGTTGTATGTAACATAATAATTAACTAGGAAATAGAAATGTATCTGTCTAGCAGTGTGAGTTGTTGGGTCCATGAAATGAACTAAATCAGATGTAGATATCTTGGTCAGGATGCATTATTTGACCTGGGAAGCATTGGTATACTAAAAATTCAGCATTTTTTTTCTTTTCTTTTTGCTGGTGCTATTACTGCACATTCTAGGAAAACCTGGACTGGATATGAAGTTCCAAGCAAGCATAGACTAGAGAGCTAAAATTCTGCCTCCAAACATTGATAGTAAAATTAATAACAGGTGTGGTGGGTTGGCTCCAAGATGAACACTAACTGTAGCATACTTCTCAAACATAGGAATAGGTGTTGAGAAGTAAGCTCAAGATTAGTTTCACTTCTGTCTTGACTGGTGTTCCTCTGAAAGTCAGCAGAATTTTGTGATTCACGTAAAGTTCTAGTAAATCTGATGACTCGTTGTATGGTTTTCTGCTGACTTTGAGTAACAGTGAAGAGAGGCTGTGTTTGTGTTCTTAGGAAACCATCCTACTGCCGCTTGCTTGCATCTTCCTTATGCGGCTGGTCCCAGACCATAATGCAGTTCTTTCTTTCTTTGTTAAGAACCAACACACTATTTCCCCCCATCATTCTACTTTCAGCTTGAAAGAAATGGAGCCATCCTATTTGACCACCGTCTGATTGAATAGCTCTCTGGAGATTTATTATTTTATTATTGTTTTAGAAGCCCAGGCCCCAGCATTAAGTCTGACAGCTATATACTCCATAAATACTTCATTAATTGAATGAAAGTAATCAATTACCAAACAATGCAGTGTGTGATGTTTTAAATGAACCTTGAATGGCTGTGAGGATGGTGGGTGAAAATGAAGATCTGGATAAACATAATGATGGTGACTACAATGAGGACAGAAGCTGATGATCATGTCTGTCCTGCTTTTAACCATGTAGTATGCCCTTTTTGTGAATCATGCATGAAATCCCCTGATAACTCCTTTGAGAAGGCAGAGTTATAAACCCTGCTTACCAATGGAAACACAAGTATGAACCGCCAATGGCCTGTACCTATTTGACTTATAAGTCTCAGGGTCCAAACCCATGTCCTTAACCACAATGCAAGACTGGATCCTATTTTGCTAAAAAGCATTCCCAGGCCTATAATCTTGGCTGTGTTTTTATCTAGAAATGGAAACATAAAAACCAAAGGCGGGAGTACTCTTCATTTTCCTGGGGTTGAAAATCATCACCCATCTTGTTAGTCGGGATGGCCCCCAGCTGAGTGCTCTCTGCTGTGTGCTTGTCTGTAGAGATGCAGCAAGTACTTCGCAGTGTTTGTCACAGCACACAACATAATTATGAACACTTAGGCAGACAAATTAAACTATTCTATGTAGAAGAGGCTCTGAAAAGTGTAATCTAAATGTGGAAGCATGTTTAGCATTGTCCAAGTGAGAGGCACCAAATTACACACTTACATCTGTAAGGTATTCACATATCTCTCTGTCTTGTTTTCCTGTTTCAATCCAAACCATTTGTACAAGCTGATCTGTATAATGATACACAGAATGATAGTATCTGAATATCGAGAGTATGACATGAGCCAAGTAGTTGCGGCAAATCCAACCTTTGATTGATACCTTGTGCTTTGTAGCTGCCTGTGTGGAAAGACTTGGGATGGTCAAGTACTCAAGGGTGTGCTGCCTTTTCCAAGTTATAAGCGAAGGCCTCTGAAGTCAGCATGCATATAATGCACTTTCAAACAAATGGTATCTACTGGTTCAAAATTGGAGGCTTGCATTGCATGATGGTGACATTCCTGTAAGGTTTTGTTCCTTGGTAGAGTCTTCCTCCAGGAAGATAAGGACCCTTCTTCACAAATGCTGGCCCTTTGACAGGTGAGCCCCTAGGTTCAGAGAGGATCTTTTGATTATGAGTGACCAAAATGAGTTATCCTTAAAGCAATCTAATTTTTGAAAGTGAAGATTCTACTTTATAGCAGGAAAAGCCTTGTCTCTAGCCCTAGAACATATAAGGTTAATAATGAACATGCTGCAAGGAAAGAAATTTGAAAAAAGCAAAATTGCTAAGTCGGCGGAGGACTAATCAAGCATATTGTTCCCTTGATTCTAGAAAATTGCAACAAGCATTTCCTAAAGGTTGGAAAGATGTCCATGGAATACTCTTTTGGTTTACTCTGTCAGCAAACCTGTGTTCCTCTCTTCCCTTTAGTGTTAGTAGCTCCAAGAATTGGGGTGGGGAGGGTGCTAGTACTACTGCTGTCCTTCTGGAATCCACTGGCACAGGGCTCCTTGTCCCTCCAAATGGCATTTGTTTCCCTGTCCTAGATGAACTTCCATGTTATTCTGCAGGCTGAGGCAGCCTGGGATGAATCAACGTTGGACTCTACTGACAACTGAAGCAGAATTAAGAGGTGTGGGTATAAGGCAGTGGTAGAACACTCATCTAGAGGGTCTGAGGTCCTGGCTTTGATCCCCAGCACCACAAACAAAAGAATCAACAAGGAAAGTAAAGCTACAATAGCAAAATACCCCCACAGATTGAAATTCTATTGTTTAGAGAGCAAACTCTTATGACCAATTTCAATGCACCCTGACGATCTCTGACCCTCCCTCATCCTCTCTGCTCATTGGGCAGATTTGCTTTTTTTTTCTTTCTCCTTTCTTTTCAAAACTCCTATCGATAGACCTAGAGTCCCTATAACACCCTGTCTTTTCTTTCGCTCTCTATTCTCTCTGACATGTTCAGTTCCTGCTCTAAATACTGTCAATCTGGGTGTGTCCCAATTCATTCTTTGTATTTTCCATGTGTGTGTGTGTCCACAGGAATATATGTGATTGTGTTTGTGTGCTTCAAGTTCTTTTTGTTGTTTAATAATTATTTAAGATGTGAAATGTGTACTGAAATGTGTATATAAAACCAACCAATTCCTTTTAAAGAAAGACTGTTGCATACTACATATGAAACAAATTTTATTTATCCATTTTTTTGGGGAGTGAATTTTTAGATCATTGCAAAGTTTTATTATAGTAACAAGTGTTATGATACTCTTCTTAGCATGTACCTCCTTGTATGCATGTTTATCAGGCCCTGCGCATCTGCCAGGTTGAATCAATATGCATGGAATATGCAATACTGCTTTTGATAAATACAATAAAAGCTCTCACTAGAATAATGTTTCGATTCATGCTTCTGCCAGGAGTAATTGGAATATGACATTATTTTCCTCACCTCTTGGGCAACATTGAATTTTGCCAGGCCTTTTCATGTTAACTACTTGGGAAGGAAAGAAAATGAAATCTTATTATTTTAATTTTCATTTTCTTGCTGACTGCTGACTGAGCTTCTTAAGTTCATGTTCCATTGTAGTTTCTTCTTTGAACGACTCCCATTACTCTGTTGTGCTTCTCTCTGTCTTTTTCTCGACTTTTGGAGGTTTCTTATAGATTCTGGTTTCTTAGTCTATGCCTGCTAAATATGTCCCTGTGTCTTTGTCATGACTGGCTCTTAGGAAGATCACTTCTTCAGATGGTTAGTACTGTTGAATTGTCTTGCTATCTAGTTTAATCATCATTAAGAAGCCAGGAGTGTACCTCTGACTCCAGTGTGTGGCCAGTCATTTGCATCTTTTCTTCTACACAGTCTAGAGCTATCCAGTCCCCACTCCGTCTGTCCACACAGACTGGCTGCAGTTTTCCTCTTCAGGTTTCCGCAGGAGATTTCTTATCTTCAGTTTTTTTTCTCACTTAAGAGCCAGGGAGATCTTATTAATACAAGCCAGCTCCTGGTCCACCTCAACTCAGAACCTGACAGTGGCTTCATACCTGGCAGAGAATACAAGCCCAAGTGATAGCAGCGGTCCATTGTTCTGAGCTGCTGGTTCCTGCTTCCCCATCTCCTGGCATTCTGGCCTCTTTTTAGCAGCCATACCAGTTTCCTTTCCAATGTGTCAACATTGTCAGGCACATTCTGCACTCTCTGCCTGGAAAACATCTTCATTCAAAGCTCTCTTTTTTGTCTGCTTTCTGCATCTCACTCCTGTTTTGCCTGAGATGTTTATTCCTAGTGAGATCTTTCTTAATCTCCTTGTTTAAAAATGTAAACATCTCCCCAGATTCACTGTGCTCATTTCATAGGGCAGCACTCAAAACATAGAAGCTTGAGATGTTTTGTTTGTTTGGGGGGGTCTGGCAGCTCTTGAGACTGTCTGTCTGAAATCAGAATGCCATTAGGACCAAGTTCCAAGGAGAAAGCTCCCTGGGTATGGATATGTTAGGGTTGTGGGGATGGGATTCCACCTCTTGCTAGCTTCTGGTGGCTTGCTAACAAAACTTAGGGTCCCTTGACTTGTAGCAGCCTCACATTAGCTCTGTCATTAGGGGCAATCTCCTATTGTGTCACTGTATTCATATGGTCTTTCTCTTAGATGTAAGCCACTCCTGCTGAAGGGGACCCATCCCATTCCAGTATGATACCATCTTAGTCTTTGTCTTCAACAATCCTATTCTATTCTCACGACCTGGAAAATTAGAAATCACTCTCAATCTTTCTCTCTCTCTCTCTCTCTCTCTCTCTCCCTCTCTCTCTGTCTCTCTCTCTGTCTCTCTCTCTGTGTGTGTGTGTGTGTGTGTGTGTGTGTGTGTGTGGTGGGGGTAGGGGGCAGGGGGAGGACATTTCCCAGAGCACTTAGCACCATTTAATTACTCAAGCACATGACATATTCATTTTATTTATCTCTTTTTCCCCCTATGGGGATACAGGTAGCATGTGAGGCTTTTATGTTCAGAGATATAGAAAATACTGCATGATAGATCTGCAGTAAATATTTGCTGGATAATGGATGAATGATCTCAGTCTCATTATGAGCAGAACAAGTATCATGATATGGAGAAAATAATTAATTTTAAAAAGAAAATAATGGCTCTTCCAAAAATCCCAGAATGAACTAGTGTCTGTGACTTTAGGTTTGGTTTTTTTTGTTTGTTTGTTTTTAATTTCAAAACTGTGCCTAAGAAGGAAAAGAAGAGGGAGAAATTATAGTATAGAGAAGCTGGCCAGTAGGAATGCCATTGAGTCATTGGTAAGCATTAGAGTCTGTTGGTCACTTAGTCACTTTCACATATGGAAAAAAAATAATCCTCTAAATTGCATTCCTCATATATTATTATGCCCATTTGACAGAAGTAGAGTGAAAAGGTCAATTAGATTAGCAGCTGTACCTAGGTAGCTGTACCAGAAGCCTGTGCTCTCCTCTGTGTTGGCTACTTTATGTCAACTTGACACAAGCTAGCATCACTCCAGGCAGTTTCTTGATTAGTACAAGGTTCCAGACTGTTGTGGGTTGTGCCATTCCAGGACTGGTAGCAGGCCAGCCAGTCAGAGAGACAAGCCAGTAAGCAGCACTCCTGTTGTCTATATCAGTTGCCGTCTATGGGTTCTTGCCCTACCTGAGTTCCTGCCCTGACATCCCTCAGTGATGGACTGTTATCTGGAAGTATGAGATGAAATAAGCCCTTTCGTCCCCAAGCTGATTTTGGCCATGGTGTCTTATCCCAGCAAAGGAAACCCTAACTAAGACATCCTACTTTTAATCAATTATAGTCATCTCTAGTGTTTCAAAGGAGAGGAAGTTAGGCGATCCACAAGTGACTCTTTAGTGGGTTTGACATAGAATACCACAAAGCCAGGGAAATGTTCTTGTGATTATTATCTGGGTCAACTTTATTGAAAATGCAGTATTAGGACTGCCCAATTCTTGAAGAGGCCAGATGCTGCATCTAGGAATGCCTTGGGGTAGGAATCAGAATGTAGACAGGTAAAGTAGCACTCTGACCCTGCCTTGTGTGGTACTATATGAGTCACAATAACTCCTCTGAGCCACATTCCCCTCCTGCAGAGTAATGACAATGGTTACAGAAGCTGCACTACACTATAGAGCCCTTTAAAGAATTCCTAAAGCAGCCATGCCAGTTTAGTGTTCTTTGCACTTATGTTGTACGACATTGTGTCTAGAAGCTGTCCAACTGCCACTGAAATGGACATTTGAATTTCTTTTTTTTCTTTAGGTGCCCTGGGACAACCTGCTCGGTCACACCTCTGCAAAAACTCTCCATCTTGCACTGAGGACCCCAAGGAGGTAGTGCTCATCTGCACAGTAGCATTTGCTTGATTTTGTTTCTTTGCAAAGAATGTATAGAATTGACCTACTATAGGGATGCCTGTATAGTATTAGTCACATTCTTTTGCATATAAATAGAACTTTTATAATGGTAAGAGTTTACAGCTAGATTCCCTAAGAGAATTTACCTTCTCTTTGCTCCTATTTGTAGCTGCCACTTTACAGTTGGAATATAAATATTATGTCAACTAAATAAAAGAATGACTGCCGGCTTCACTTTCTGAAGGATAGCATTGCCTTTGCTTCCCATGAAGTGTAGCTGCACTTGCACTGGATTGACATGCCATTAGGTTGTTCTTCCCCCACTAGATAGGCACACACTGTTTATTGTGAAAAGAAAGATTAAGTAGTCACAGAGTCAAGTTGTAATGTTGTGTGCGGCTTTGAGGATGATGGCAGAATCGAGATGAAATTAGTAGCAGCAACAGGAGTCCTCTGTCAAGGGATGTGTTCTAAGAGAGTGGAGGGTTGGTGTGGGGGATATGGAAGTAAACCTGGTGGAGGAAGAAGTGGGATGGAGTGTGAAGCCCCTGTGGCTCTTCTGGAGGAGTCCCGATTTGACTTACACAGTATATGATCAGGCGCAGCTCCCCACACTCTGGTGAGACTACACAAAAAGATCTGAGGCAAGGGTGGTGGTTGCTTCCCCTGTCTTCACAGAAATATCCCTGGGTGATCTGGTTTCTTCCCTACAGGCTCAGGGGCAGGAGAGTCAGATTTATCTAAACAATACATGTTGTGTTCCGATTTGCCCTTGAATACACCACCATACCCTAATTGGCTGAAAAACTATATATAGGCTTATGTATTAAACAATAAAATTAGATCTCCATCCTGATGTCAGTCTCTGGAGTCTGAATCCTGGGAATCTTTGTGGGCTCCATCTCCTCTCACATCTCCAGGTCCCTGTTCCTACAGTTGGTCTTGCTCAGAGATGGCTCTACTGGAACATATTAGGATTGTGAATGGTGAATTTTATCAAGAAACTCAAAGACCAAGTAGAGATATTCCTTCCCTTTATGACTGAATATTTTCTCTGGGTGAGTCCTATATGCAACTTTAAAAAAAAGTGAAGAAGAAATGGACTGTCAAACCTCTGAAGACAGTCTCCCAAGTCATAGCAGTTAGGCATGCTAGGGGAGTTGGCAATGCCTTCTCTCCAACTTTTTCTTGCATGTTTTCCTTTCCCATGGCAGGCTGTGGAAATCTGAAGCTCTTTCATTTAAAACCAGCCATAAAAACTGAGACAAGCTGCAGTATATCTACCTCCCAACCCTACCCTGTGCTGTGTGTAAGTCTGGCCTTTCATTTTTTTTCTGACCACCATGACTGACCCACAGTGGTCAGTCATAAAACTCATTCTACAAGAAGTTTTTTTCAAACCTAGTAAGTGGAAAGGCACACAGGAGAGCCAAGAAGTTATTGTATCCCTAGGTCTTACTCAGGTCCCCTTCTTAGCATAGAAGGTCTCAAACTAGTAGGTCATGATCATTTTGCTCAATCACATTCCTACACACATGTCCATTTAGTTTTGGATCTAAGCATAAGAAATGGGTTTCTCCTCAGTCTTTAGTTTCCATCTCCGAAGTTTCTCATATCACATAAAACTTTGCATGTGAGACTTTTGTTTTAGGGATGTTGTCTGTGATACTTTGATGGTTGAGGAAAGATCAATTCACACACACAAGCTTGTCCCTTGGCCCCACAATTCCAATCTGGTCATTTCCCCTAATATGTGGTCAATGAGTTATGCTATTTTATTTGAGTTTTAAAAATACTTATTTATTTACTTGCTTATTTATACCAAGAGTCATATATGTAATTCAAATGGGCCTCATATATACTGAGTAGCCCTGCTTGTCCTTGAGCTCCTCATTAGCCTGAATTCTAGTATCTCAGACATGTGTATGTCTCATGACAGGCTGTGCTCAGTGAAGATCCCTGTTCTTTTCTGTCATTCCTTCTTATGTTTCCTCCTTTAACAATATATCCATGTCTAGGTCTTGATTGTGTGTATGTGTGTGTGTATGTGTGTGTGTGTGTGTGTGTGTGTGTGTGTGTGTGAGAATTAAACTGCTGCTTGAACCAAAAAACAAAGACACTTATACCTTGTCTTGCTTCTAGCTAAGACCCTGTCTCCTGTATCCACTTCATCTTGTATACCTATTTGGCTTTGGCTCTTCCTGCTTTCCTATCATTCCATAATCCTCTGAAACCTCTGGGTTTATGCAAAGTTTATGAAATTGAGCAGAACTGCCTCTAGAGTGTATATTATCACTGGACATTGTTTTGTCATCTAAAAGTCTTCACCAAATCCATGGTGGTGGTGGTAGGGGGCTCTCCTTTTCACTTCCTAATGCATCTGACTTCTCCTTAGTAGATGCATTGCCTATCCAGAATACTTACCTATAAAACAGACAAGAAATACAACAACTTGATATAGAGAACCTACACCACATGCTCCTTTCCCATGAATCTTTGCATGTAGCCTTCAGTATTCTTGTTTTGCTTGGCATTTTAACACTGAAAGTAAAGCTCTTAAAATTGAAAGCCAGAAATTATTGGGGAGAGTAATTAAAAATGAGTGATTTCCAAGACTTAGAAACCTCACTTATTCCTCTGTGCTTAGAAAGCCTTCTCTTTTTTCTCCTAAAAATAAAGGACAATGCCTAATCATTTCAAGTACTCCTATTTTTTGCTGTTTCTGTACAATTTTGGCATTTGCTGTTTGATTGTAGTCAGCCTATGTAACCTCTCTGAACTCTGGTTTCTTCCTCCATGAAATAAGACTAGTCTTAGGAATTGTTCCACAGAATGGTTATGAAAGATTAAAGGATAATTGATGTAGAGATGGTCCCTTGCATGTAGAAGCTTTCAAGACATGGAACTTATAATTACTGGTCAAGACACAGTTGTCACATTTATCCATGGAAATAAATATCCACATTCTGTGTTTTAATATTGAAGAATTTCAATATTTTGTCTTAGAATATTACCTGCAACCATGTAAATGAGGCAGATATAGAAATATCTACAGCCACACAAGTAATACAAAAGAATGTAACAAAGTCCTTCGTGGATAATCTTTGGAGGAATGGTCGGTACAAACCTCATTGCCTTGAGATTAAATGTCACCGTGTCTGTGTGATGTTTTGACATTTAATGTTAAGTTGTGATTTTAGTCCAATGGCCATGTATCCTTGACATGGAGCCCCAGGCCTGATTTCTGTTTCTTGTTAGGAATAAAATCAGGTATTTCCAGTCAAGTTACTGGGTAGAGGTTAAGGAGTCATTAGGAGATACAAGAGCCTATTCCCTCAGTGTTTTCTCTATCTCTACTTCTGGTATGGCCACTTATGCTCTACTAGGCCAGACATGACCAGGGATGATGGTTATAAATAGATCTATCCTTGCCCTGTTACCTGAAGGCAAGAAGAACAAAGGTGCGTACACAGGTAGGTGCTTTGCAGAGCTGCAATTCAGAACTTGAAAGCTGAGTTCCGATTTTACAGTGTTTAATCTGAAGGCAGGCTAAAGTTAATGTCATGTGAGCTGACCAACCTCCTATTAGAAATTTCCTGTTAGGCCTGATGACCCAAACTATAGACGTGGAGGCAGTAGTGACCACTGCAACGTGAGTTTAAATTCCTGAGAAAGCCAGAGGTAGAGAGAAGCTCCTAGTTTCGTGTGTAAGCAGTTGTCATATTTGGGGGGCAGTTCTTGGGCCAAGCTTATAAGGAGCAGGCACATGAGCACATTTTTAAAGTGACTAAAGCAGCTGGAGAGGTGGCATATGCATTTTACCTCAGCATTTGGGGCAGATTGACTGCTATGATTTTGAGGCCAACCTGGTCTTCATAGTGAATTTGAGACTAGCCAGGGATAGATAATAAGACCATGTCTGAAAACAAAATAAAACAAAGTAACTAATTAACTAACTAACTAACTAACTAACCTGAGCTTTGAACAGCCCCCAAAGACCCTGTTCAGTTCTACTTAGCTAATCTACTTGCCTATCAAAGCAGATCAGTGTTCGGCAAAGAACTGAAGCAGAATGTGACCTTCCCTCTTCTATCTCCTACATTTGTATATTCACACGGCACAAGTCAAAATGCATAACATAGAGCAAACTAAGAAAATAGGGGCAATTTTGAAAAGAAAAGGCAATTATTTGACATGTATTCCAAGATGAGCCAGATTTTGGAAGTCATCTATGGAGAGCTGTCACTACTGAAATAGAATTTTCCCGTGTGACCTTCAAGCATTTGGAGGTGACCAGGACAAGCATCAGTAACCCTTATGATAGAGCTGTGACAATTGTATATCTTAGGCCCAGAAATAAAAACAATATTCAAATGTCTGAAAAAAGAAAAGAGTCAAGGATCTGGCAACTGTATGATGAGATGGAACATGTCTAGCACACATGCAATTGGAGTCACAGAATAAGAAGGGACCTAGAATTATGAAGAAAGTATGTTTGAAAAAATATGACACATTTTTCAAATATGGTGAAGAGAGAGTCTTAACAGGAACCATAATACTTTTTTGGGAAATGTTGTCTTTTCAAAAGTGAAATGTCTAAAAAAACAAAAACAAAAACAAACCACAGCTTAATGTTTTTAATAGCATTTAAGTACCTGTGATAAGAGATGGGTAGTGATTATGTATCTTTATAGTATACACATGAAGGCCAGATGACAACTTGTAGGAGTTTATTCTTCTACCATGTTGTAGGTCCTGGGACTCGAACTCAGTCAGTCAGGCTTTACTGCAAAAGGGCTTTTCCAACTGATGATATCATCAGCCTAAAATAAAAATGATGTTTTTAAAGTAAAGGGGGGATAGAAAAACAGTAATAATGCAAACAAAAGAATCTTATTATTTGCATAGTTAAAATATACTTTAAGAATGAAGACAAGGACATTTTCAAATAGGACAAAGTATATGGGCTTCACTGCTGAAAGGCCTGCAGCACAAGAGATACCAAAGGAAACCACTAAGACTGGAGTGAGGCACATCAGAGAGAATCTCAAATGTTCAGGAAGGGATAAATACATTAGAATTGCAAATATAAAATACTTTTTCTATCTTACAATCTTAAAAGTATATAGAACAAGAACAACAACATTGTCCCATGGGGTTTGTGATATAATGTGTGTAGCTACAGTACACAGGACAAGTACAGCTTAAAGATTGTGGGGTGAGAAAAGGACCTCATAGATGTAAGGCTTTCAGCTTTATGTGAGATAGTATAAAGGTAACCCAAGTAAGGCTGTAGAATGATCAAGAATATAGATTTTATTTTCTAAGAATATAGATTTTATTTCCTAGGACAGCCAGTAAGAAAAGCAGTCAATTGAGAAAATAGAAATTCATGTTGTTGATGTTATTGTTATTGTTGTTGTTGTTGTTGTTGTTGTTGTTGTTTGGGCAGGGATGTCTCACTATGTAGTTCTAGCTGACTTAACACCTGATATGTAGACCAGGCTGGCCTCAAACTTACAGAGGACGTCTTGCCTTGCTTTATAAAAACAATACAAAAATATTGAAAAAGAGAAAGAGGGTTGTTTGTTTGTTTGTTTGTTTGTTTGTTTTGAGACAGGGTTTCTCTGTATAGCCCTGGCTGTCCTGGAACTCACTTTGTAGACCAGGCTGGCCGCAAACTCAGAAATCCACCTGCCTCTGCCTCCCGAGTGCTGGGATTAAAGGCATGCACCAGAGAGGAAAAAGAAGTAGAGATGCAAATCAAACAAACAAACCAAACCAAACCACTAAATGCAAACATCGCCCTTATATTTTGAACTGACCTCCCTCGTGCATTCTAGTTAAAAGGCAGAGGTACCAGAATGCATTGTAAAATCATGCACAATGATACTTTACTGAGAGATAGCTGTACATATAAAGATCCTCATAAGCTTAAAGGGAACTGATGGGGAAGATGTACTGTAGAAACAATATAAGACATGCAGAGTACCTTCCTAAATATCAGACAAATGACACTTTAAGACAAAAAATATTACCAAGGAGAAAGTATTTTACAAAAGGGTTATTGTGTTAGGAAGATAACAATTACTGGTAAATATGTAGCTGATAAAATTCCAAATGAAATCTGTTTATGTTTTTCTGTGTAGGGTTTTTGGAGCACTAGATCATAGTCAAAAGGTATATGTAGCTCACCAGGTTAAGGAATAGCCAGGATAATGGATATCAACACAGGTATGGAAAAGGGAAGTCGTTGGAGGGTATGGTGACCTTGGGGGTGACAACAGCTTATATCTTTCTTCACAATGTTTTCAATTGCTGTTTGCCTCATGCAATGCATCATGTGTTTGAGCATATTCCACAATCCAGGAACAAAACAGATGCCTTTGGAATTTAATCCCAACAGTACCCATATTAAATTAAATTAAATGTTAAGTCCATTCTAGCTGGTGCTCTTGCCCTATTCCTGGTGACAATAGTGTTATAAATTCTCTGTACTCCCATAGCAGCTGGTGGACTCTGTGGCTCAGATAGGCTCAATGTATTTCCTCAGACCATGAAACTGATGGGTATCAGTGTTCAAGGCCAAGTTAATTTTCAAAGGTTCCCCAACCACATCACAGTGGAGGAAGCTTTTTTTCTGACTTAAAACAAACAAACAAACAAAACAGAATATGCACTGGTAGAATTGAAGTTCCCTTCTACAGACGCCCCTGAAGACAAAGCAGTGTCTTACTGGTATGCTTGGCCATACACTAGCTGTGGTCAATGGGTGGGAAACATGAGGAAGCTTGCTATTGTCATCTGTGACAATGGCCCAGTTCTAGATGAACTGAACACTAAGCTGAGAAGCTGTAAATCAAATATGCATTATGATGCATCTATGTATTTCCACATGTCTATATTAAGAATAAAAGACTGTGGGAAGCTATCCTAGATTTCCCTCCTCAGTAGCAAGAGAGAAAGCCAGCTGGTATGGATCCATGCCCAGACTGGGGAGCATTGGTGGCATACCTGATTTCTTTCTTTCTTTCTTTCTCTCTTTCTTTCTTTCTTTCTTTCTTTCTTTCTTTCTTTCTTTCTTTTGTTTTGTTTCTTTTTTGCATCCATGATTTCTAAATGAAGTATAAGAGCTACACACTGAATTTGACTTCTGACCAGCTATGCTGAGTTCATATCTTAAGATCAGAACAGGCAGAGTTTACAATGAAACCAAGCATGAGATGCTATCTTGAGTGACTTTGGAAATATTCTCTATGAGTCATCACAACAATCTAAGGAAAATTTTATTGTCCCATATTTGAGATAAAAACAATGACATTCCCGAGCAATAAATTTTTTTTGGGGGGGGGGGGATTTCGAGACAGGGTTTCTCTGTGTAGTCCTGGCTGTCCTAGAACTCACTCTGTAGACCAGGCTGGCCTCGAACTCAGAAATTCGCCTGTCTCTGCCTCCCGAGTGCTGGGATTAAAGGCATGCGCCACCACGCCCGGCTCCAGGCAATAAATTTTAATCCCACAGTCTGTAAAGAGTTGTTCTATGTCATTTTCAGCTTGTGTTTGAAGAGCCCTTGCCTAGACCCAAGTGACACAGACTTTTGCCATAGCTAACTTACCATTGTAGGTGACAAGTTTGCTTCGTGTATAGTTTATAGACAACTTTCAATAAAGTCACTAAAATCCATCTTCTGAAACGGGAACTAAATCTACCACTACCAGTTACTGGGGTTGAAAACACACACTGAACTGGAGAACTCACTAAGCTTTCTGGAAGACAAACCAAAGACATAAATAGCAAGTTTCAAAGTCTTATTATCAGAAAGCTTAAACATGTATTTATTAGATGATCATTAAAATCACCATCACTGACATAAAAATGATTTTTGGGATCTGTGGCACCTACCTGTAATGCTGACACTCAGGCCAGAGAGTCACAAGTTTGAGGCTAACCCTGACTACAGAGCGAGCTACAGTCCAACCTGCACTGCATGCTGAGGTCCTGTTTCATGACACAAAATCTTCCCTTTGGGTGCTTGGTAGGGTTGGATGGACCTCCATTTTACATTGATGCTGGAGTATTGCTTTCTTTCTCCTCTATCATGCATGTAGGCTCATGTTGAAAATCTCAAGGGCACCAGCCTGTCATTGCATATTACAAACTCCATACTTTGAGCCTCTGGGGGTTAGTTTAAGTGTTCTTATCCTGCCATGATTATGAGGAATTATCTGTGACCTCCATATACAGTGGTTGTTACTTCCATACTTATCAATCAAGAACCTGAGCTCCAAGGAACTGATAGAATTTGACCAAAAATCCGTGTGTTTTATTCAGATTTGACTGTTTCTCTGTCACAAAAATATGTATATTTACAATATACTGAATTCCTTATAAAATACTGAATAATGTAATCAAATGAGCATTATTTCCAAGAGCAATTCACATTTGTAGTCATTGTGGGTCACAATTTTTTCACCATGGAATGACTGATGGAATTGGTATCAAAGCACCACATCCTCTTGACAACATCACAGAACTTTCAATGTCTATATTTTGTTGTTAATTCAATGTTTTTAAAAATGAATTTCATCATCCAGACTTGAAGACTTAGAGAGTGACAGAAAGTTAAGGTCACCAGGGACCTTCAGTGACAGCTTTACCAATACAGTTGGATGTTCCTCGACTGTAAAGCTTTTTTAATAAAAAGAGACCCCTCAAACCTTTCTATTAATGTGCTGTGCCCTCTTGTCACTTGGAAATGAGTGAACTGTCAGCCTACCAATTACCAGGCATACAGTATATGCTCATTAAATCTCGCACCATGGGTTTCTTTGGACTGTCTTACTGTTTCATTGAAAAAATGTGTAGTGTCACTCTTATGGGAAAGAGGCAGGAGTCAGAGGACTGGAGAGCTGAGTCTTAACAGTTTAAGAGTTTGCTTTTAACTGCAGCCAGAAACGGTTCTGTTTTACAGTTTTGATTAAAGGACTTTCCCTTCTGAATTTTTCTTGTTTTGTATATAATTCAAACACTGTAATTATAATGGAGTTTCTTTGATAATAGAACTACTAAATCATTCTGCCAGGAGCCTAAAACAAGGGGAAGGGCTTGTTTTTGTGCTGTAACTTCAGGGCTTACTCCCCTGTGCTGGGGGGACTGTGGAGGGGATTCTGGTGGTTATCTCAGCAAACCTCTGCTTCTGTGACTGCATAGTTCAAAGTCTAGGCCTCGCCTTCACTCTGGTGGGTGGGTTGAGTCTTTCTGATTCTGAGTACCCTTAGGCTGTTGGTTCTCTCTAAGATAGTTAAACTCCAATGCCTGAATTCCACCCTAGACTGAATATATCAGTATCTTTTCGAATGCTTGCCACTGCTAGTGGTGAGAGGGTGGGGTGGTTGGCAGGACTCTGTTGTTAAGGGCTCTTTATAGGTGATTACAGTGTGAGCCAATGTTGAAAGAGATTGTCTAAATTGATTCCAGTTGTTCAGTATCTCAGGTCAAGATACCAGCTCTATCTTGATCACCAGCTGTGATCAATTGCACACATAAGCTAAGATTCCCTGCAAGTTAGACAGCTCAAGGGTTTCAACAGGTTAAAAACTTGAGTTCTGGGCTAACCCAGAGCATTAAATGAGGTTCTCTGTGGTAGAGTCCAAGAATCTCTTTCTGGCAAGCACTTTAAGGTAATTCTTGGCACTGAGCTTTGAGAAAGTGCTAAGGAAGCAAGGTCATCTTCAGAAAGAGTTCTTTGGAGCTCTGGGTTACAGGAAGTCTGTGACAGGATTCCATGTTGTTTGTGGTTTTGTCAGTCTAGCTTTGTTCATCTGGTCTGACTATTATCACACTTATAATAGCATCAGCATGATTTGAGGCAAACCTGTCACATCTAGTAGCATATAACACAAAGGTAGGGACACCCATCCCATAATGGTTTTGAACCTCCATGTATTAGTTCCACCAGAAGTGCAAGTTTCAGGGCCTGAGCCCTGACAGCCCTTAGAAGCAAGGCTCACCCACATTTTCTCAAAAGGTCAATAGAAGAAAGTCTTGAAAAGCCAAAAAAATTTTTTTTTCCATGTGGTCATACTGGGAAGAGAAACATAGAGGTCCGGTCACACCCCCACCCACCCACTCACACCCACCCACACACTAAATTCTTTACCTACCCAGCTCATCTTTAAGGTCCTATCATGAGATCTTTGTTTAAACAGAGGGCAAGAAATATGCATACCAGACCAGTGCTGGTCAAGGTGTAGTCCAACTTAATTTCCAGCAGTTCTTGACCAGTTTTCAAACCATGTGATACTCTTCTTTCTGGTAAACAAGCCCTGCTCTGTCAGGCTCCAGATTTCATCTTCTTCTAGCATGGGGATCCTGGAGAAATGCTAGGTTTTGGGGACCATTGTTGCAATACTCTGATAATCTATCTAAATAGTCTATCTAGAATCTCTTCATTTCTACTAGGATCGATCAGATATTCACCAGGGCCTAATAACTGGAATCAGTATATTTTTGAATGGCCTATTAAGAATGAAAAGACAATTTTGCTTTAAGCATATGGAGAAACAGCAAAATCAAAACAAGTTGATACTGAAGTCAGCAAAGTTAAGCATTATGCTATTGTTATTAATTACCAAAATTAAAAATTATTCAACCACCTACTTTTCACAGCTTATGAGTTAACCATTTTTACTCCTTAAGTGTTAGTGGAAATGCAAGATAATTATGGTAAAAGCTTAGCTAATTTTAAACTTAAATTAAATTAACCAAATTATATATAAGTATCCAATTTCAAATGCAAAGTATAAAATATTTTCCAAGATTTCAGTCATGAAAATCGCTTATCACTTGGTGTTATCTAACAGCAGATAGTGGAGCTTAGATAATTAGTTTGTAGACTGGTATTTTGACCAGGACTACATAGATATGCCCACTCCTTCCTCTCCATTCAAACTTAAATGTGCAGTTATGCATACCAGAGAAAACGTGTGGAAAGTCGAGGAAGGACACAACGTATCTCTACAGTGCATACCCCAGTGTAAAGTATCAGCAGTGGGAGAGAAGAAGACAGAGAAGGGAAGTGGAGAAAGGGATAGAAAAAGGTACAAAGACAGGTAAATAAGAAAATGTCATAATGAAGCTCATCATTTTCCATAGTAACTAAAATAATAATAGTAAAATAATTAAAGACTATTTAGTTGTCTTGGGCACCATTCTCATTGACAAAGTTATTAAATATATGCAGAAGCAGACTTCAAAATATAATTGAAATTAACATTATTGTTCACTTTCCTGCTTTAAAGAGTTACAAATGATAAAAAGAAATAAATGAATATTTTTAGCAACATATCACATTACCCCTAAGACTCTATCACTTGTATCAGCATTGGGCCCATCAGGGAACACTGGATGAGAAGGACTGGGTAAATGGTACTTCCTTCCTCTTACTCACAAGTGGTACCCTGCTGGTCACCCAGTAGTGGTGGCAAGGATAGTGAGGAACAGCACAGGGATGACAGGAAGGAAGCAGGATCATTGGGAATTTAGTCCTAAAGGCAAACCCATGCTTAAAGCAAGTGTGTCAGTCTCTCTCTACTGTTTTCACACTTTGGATTCAGATGCAAATGAGCTCTTGGTCTCAGTACCCCATCCTTAGATGAGTCTTGCTAGGGGCTCTTCACTAATGTCAGAGTAACAAATGTATTTACCAAATACAATGTATTATGTGCTTTCAGAGAAGAGAACAAACAAATACATTGGGAACCATTAGTTTCAGGGGTTGACCCCTAAGGTATATGTGGGAGTATGAATATGCTTAGCCCAGGGAGTGACACTTTGGAGGTGTGGCCTTGTTGGAGGAAGTGTGTCACTACAGGCATGGCTTTAAGACCCTCCTCCTAACTGCATGGGAGCCCGTGTTCCCCTAGCACTCTTCAGATGAACATTTAGAACTCTCAGCTTCTCCTGCACCATGCCTGCCTGGATGCTGCCATGCTCCCACCTTGATGATAAGAGACTAAACCTCTCAACCTGTAAGCCAGCCCCAATTAAATGTTGTCTTTATAAAAGTCACCTTGGACATGGTGTCTGTTCACAGCTGGAAAACCCTGAGACAATGAACCTAGTAGAGAATTAATGGTTAAAACCTATGTGAGAGGTCGAGAGATGGTTCTGTGCTTAAGTGTTTTCTGCTCTTTTACAGGATCTGAGTTTAGTTCCCCAATACCCATATCAGATGGCTCAGAACTGCCTTTAACTCCAGCTCCCCAGCTCCAGGGGATTTGATGTGCTCTTCTGGCCTCTGTGGATACCAGCTCTCATTTCCCCATTTATCCTCGCTTCTCCTTGCTGTTGATTTTGTAAAATTTGCTTTATTCTTCTATTTATCTTTCTTCTTCCTTTTTTTAAAATTAAAAATTTTCTTTATTTACATTTCTACTGTTATCCCCTTTCCTCATTTCTCCTCTGAAAACCCCCATTCCATGTCCCCTCCACCTGCTCACCAACCCACCCACTCCCACTTCCCTGTCCTGGCATTCCCCTGGGAATCAAGCCTTCACAGGACCAAGGTCTCTCTTCTCTTTGATGACCAACTAGGCCAATCCTCTGCTGCATATACAGCTAGAGCCATGAGTTCCACCATGTGTACTCTTTGGTTGGTGGTATAGTTCCCAGGAGCTTGGGAGTACTGGTTAGTTCCTATTGTTGTTCCTCCTATGAGGCTGCAAACTCCTTCAGCTCCTTGGATCCTTTCTCTAACTCCTTCATTGGGGACCCTGTGCTCAGTCCAATGGTTGGCTTAGAGCATCCACCTCTATATTTGTCAGGCACTGGCAGAGCCTCTCAGGAGACAGCTATATCAGGCTCCTGTCAACAAGCACTTGTTGGCATTTACAACAATGTCTGGGCTTGGTGACTATATATGGGATGGATCCCCAGGAAGGGTAGTCCATGGTTAGCCTTTCCTTCAGTCTCTACTCTACACTTTGTCTCTGTATCTCCTTCCATGGGTTTTGTTCCTCCTTCTAAGAAAGACCAAAGTATCCACACTTTGGTTTTCCTTCTTCTTATGCTTCATGTAACCTGTAAATTGTATCTTGGATATTCTGAGCTTCTGGGCTAATATCCACTTATCAGTGAGTGTGTACCATATGTGTTCTTTTGTGATTGGGTTACCCCACTGAGGATGATACTTTCTAGTTCCATCCACTTACCTAAGAATTTCATGAATTCATTGTTTTTAATAGCTGAGTAGTCCTTCCTTGTGTAAATGCACCACATTTTCTGTACCCATTCCTCTGTTGGGAGACATCTGGGTTCTTTCCAGCTTCTGACTACTATAAATATGGCTACTATGAACATAGTGGATCACATGTCCTTATTATATGTTGGAGCATCTTCTGGGTGTATGCCCAATAGTGGTATAGCTGGGTCCTCGGGTAGTATTATGTCCAATTTTCTGAAGAACCGCCATAATGATTTCCAGAGTAGTTGTACCAGCTTGCAATCCCACCAGCAATTGAGGAGTGTTCCTCTTTCTCCTCATCCTCACCAGCATCTGCTGTCACCTGAGTTTTTGATCTTAGCCACTCTGACTGGTGTGAGGTATCATCTCAATATCATTTTGATTTGCATTTCCCAAGATGAAGGATGTTAGACATTTCTTTAGGTGCTTCTCAGCAATTCAAGTTTCCTCACTTGAGAATTCTCTGTTTAGCTCTGTTCCCCATTTTTTGATAGGGTTATTTGGTTCTCTTGGGTCTAACTTCTTGAGTTATTTGTATATAATGGATATTAACCCTTTATCAGATATAGGATTGATGAAGATGTTTTCCTCGTCTGTTGGTTGCCTTTTTGTCCTTGCCTTACAGAAGCATTGCAATTTTATGAGGTCCCATTTGTCTATTCTTGATCTTAGAGCATAAGCTATTGGTGTTCTGTTCAGGAAATTTTCCCCTGTGCCCATGTGCTCGAGGCTCTTCCCCACTTTCTTTTCTACTAGCTTCACTCAATTTTTCAATAGAGTTAGAAAGAACAATTTGCAAATTCATCTGGAATAACAAAAATTCCAGGATAGCAAAAACTATTCTCAACAATAAAAGAACTTCTGGTGGAATCACCATCCCTGACCTCAAGCTGTATTACAGAGCAATCGTGATAAAAACTACAGTGGCAGGCAGGTAGATCAATGGAATAGAATTGAAGATCCAGAAATAAATGTACTCACATATGGTCACTTGATCTTTGACAAAGGAGCTAAAACCATCCAGTGGAAAAAGACAGTGTTTTCTGTTTTTTTGTTTTTGTTTTTGTTTTGTTTTTGTTTTGTTTTGTTTTTTTGGTTTTTCAAGACAGGGTTTCTCGAGACAGGGTTTCTCTGTATAGCCCTGGCTGTCCTGGAACTCACTTTGTAGACCAGGCTGGCCTCGAACTCAGAAATCCATCTGCCTCTGCCTCCTGAGTGCTGGGATTAAATGCATGCGCCACCATGCCCTGCTAGACAGCATTTTCAACAAATGGTACTGGTTCAACTGGTGGTTAGTATGTAGAAGAATGCAAATCGATCCAGATTCATTCTTATCTCCTGTACAAAGCTCAAATCCAAGTGGATCAAGGACTTTTGCCTTTCTTCTTGATGGCCTGTCTTAGAATTAAGTTTCTGGAAAGCAGATTTGGTGCCTATGTTTCTTCAGGAATCCACTGTGACGAATAAGGACTGGTAGCAATAGTTGTTCTGCTCCCTTCACTGAGCAGTCAGGACTGGTATGGCATCAGGGACAGGACATAATGCTGAGGCTGAGTTAGTCAGGACATAGATTGATGAATCTCTTTTAACCACAGGCATCTAGAACTCTAAGGGGTTAGGAAGTGACTGATGGGAGAGAAGTCAGGTCAATGTTTATCTAGACAGACTTTTTTTTTAAGTGTGCCCCAGCATCAAAAGATGAAAATACGATAGGACTCGAATTGTCTAGAAGTTGTATTATTCTGAGATGAATAAAATGGTTAATTGTTTACTTGAAAATGTCTATCCTTTTGGAAAGAGATCCGAAGACATCTTGGCAATACTTCAATTGGTTAATAATTGAAAGTGATGATTGGCTCATTGGCTAGAGAATGTAAAAAGGGCTAATAGCTTCTCATTTTCTCCTTTATTATTTCAGATTAATTGGTAAGTCATGAGAAGGTGTAGAAAGATTCTGGGTCCACTGTCTAGATACTCTGAATTAAAAATGGTGGGGTAGCCAGATATTAATGTGGGCAATGTCTTCACTTCACTGTGCTGTTGGACATTCCACTCTGATTCACTGTGATTATTTTGGGTCTGACACTAAGCTATGTTCTTGTTTACTTCCTGGGAGGGTGTCTATCAACTTTGCTATAGCTGTCCCTTTGTATAGGTAGGCTATGTTGCATTAGATCTCATGGTATGCAACTTCCTGTCACCCTCCAAAGTCTTATCAAAGCTGGAACATCTCCTTCATTCAGAGGATTGTTTGAAAGGTCTCTCTCACTACAGGCTATCCATCAGTTATCTATGCTCTCTAGCTCTCTAAGTCTTCACCATGTTATTTCTGCTATGATTCTTTATTGTTACCTTCCAACATAAAGGCCCGGGCAAGGCCTCTGTGGAGGGGGTCTCTCTCTTCGTAATGTACATCATTCTAAAGTTAGCTCCTTCTCCAAACCCACAACTATGACTTCTAATACTTCAACTGTGCTTTTTTGTTGTGAAAGTCCAAGCTAAGATAGTTATTGATAAATTCTGCTGTTGGGTTTGATTTATGAACCTCAGTTCACTCTGACTTAGACAGAACTCTTAATTTGAACCAAAACTACTGGACATCATTTCCCTGTCTGCCTTGTTATGTAATACCCAGCAGGATTCGCGTATAATTTTGTCCATTGACTGTCTACTTTTTTAACAGTTGCCTATGGATGAGCCAGTTACTCATAGATGAGGATAAAAGGTCTGTACTCTAGATGAGGAAATAAAGCAGGTGCATAAACACTGTCACTCACTTGTAAAAATGCCCAGACTAAAGTGACTGATGGCAGCTAATAGGGCAAGGAGAGACTGTGGTGAAGCCAGCATCAAAGGAGGGCTTTGAAGCAGAGACAAAATGTGACCATGTAGAGCTAGAAAACGAGAGAGGGCAGTTGAAGGGAGTGCAAGCAGAAGCCTAGAGGTTGAATTCCTGGGTAGTTTAGAGTTAAGTATAAACTTTTCCCTAAATATGTAATCTACACAGGGAAATGTTGCAGTTAATCTCCAACCCAAATATGCCCCGGTAATGAAAACACGACTCAGTTAATATGAATAAATGCTTTGCTCCTAGATTGGGCAGATCTACTGCTATACTACCATCTTCCACATCTGTGAGACCCCTTAGAACTTGCAGTTTTTCCAGGCCATGTGTTTCTGCCCAGCTTTTCTTCTTCCTCCTCTGTGTCCTTTCCGTCTTCCATTTTCTCCCTCTCCTCTTTCTTTACCTTCTGTTCCACCTTCCCTTTATCTGCCCAATCATCAGCTCTCTTTTATTTTACAAATTAAGGTGGGAAACAGGTTTACAGGAAATCACCAGAGTGCTGACTCATTCCTTGCTCACAACCACTCACAGGAGAACGTAATTAACATCAAATATAATTAGCTCCAGGGCTATCTACACAGGGAAACTTTTGTTCACAGTCGTGTCAGACTCAAAGTTTACAATCAGATGCATATCAAGTTGACTGTCTATACGCATATCTGCACAAGGTAGATACTAACATTATACTCTGTAGATGAGGAAACCTAAGCATAGCTAAGTTAAATTACCTACTAATCCATAATACATGCAGGGACTGGGTTTTGGTCCATATATATATATATATATATATATATATATATATATATATTAATAAAGGCTTGTGTAAGGGAGCCCCGAGAATCTCACTGAAGTACAGAGAGTACCAGGATTGACAGATTTCCAAATGAGGCAAGAGGTATCATTTCAAATGGACAATTCACTCCCTTCCTTGGGGCAAGAGAAAGGGAGATCCCCACACTTGACAACCATTGTTGGGGGCATTGCAGTGTCCCAAACCGTCTTCCTGCAACTTAGCAGTACTTTGAGCCATCGGTGGAGATAAATTGTTGGTGCAAGGAAACAAAGGTGTTTTTTCAGACGCTTAGCTGCCCTGGGCAGCTAGGACAATGTTATGAAAGGACCTTTTCTGCCTCTGCTGCCTTCCGGGCTTGCGTCCTTAGTGAATCTGCTAAAGCAAAATGGAGTTTGTTAGTTGCGTGTCATCTGAGGGTAGCAATTAGTTGCATGTGTTTGGTAGGATGCCAGCCCCTGGTGCGCCAGACTTTAGTGCGGGAGCCACTGTTGGTCATGAATTAGTCTTTAAATACAAGCACGGTTTTAAAATGGAGCATGCTAATTTGGGTTTCACTAACTCCTTCCGAAGAAGGGTAGTCCTGTTCTGTGCCAGCTGGCCGACTTGGCATTTAGAGAGATGTTGGGTCCTTACCAAAGATCACGTCGCCCCTCCCTCCATCTTTGGGAACAAAATGGCCCCAGGAGCTGAGTGGGCAGAAGCAGCAAGGTGAACGAAGGGGCAGCCGTGTTGGTGATGGCAGCCAATTGACTCGCCTGGGGTCTTACTAAACCCACCTTGGGAAAGGACAGTGAGCCTGCTTTTCCCAACTCACATGGCCCAGAGGCCACCCATTCAGTGAGTTCCACATAAAAGGCTCCCTCATCCAATTGCTTATACACTGTGCCTTTTATCTAAGCCGTGCTTAAGGGATTATCACTGCAGCTTTTAACTTCCCCCAAAGAGCTGAATGAAAGTGAATGGGGCGGAAGAGTCCTCAGTGAGAAACTGCCCCCTCCAAGCCCAAGATGCTCACAAAACCCCTAATCACCATTGAAGAATGCCATTCTGTTTTTGAGGTAGCTAGTTAGAAATGGAATGTCCTCATTAACTGTTACTGTGTGTGTGTATACATATACATATACACACACATATATATATGCAATCATTACAAGGGGTCCTGTCACATGCACAGAGCACAACTCAAGGATGTAGATGGAGTTGGTGTCATAAGCTCAGGCCCTGGTAACTTTAACAAGGCACCACCTTTTCCTATTGAGAAAGCACAGTCACACCATCATCTTTTGACTCTTTTAGTTCAGCATCTTCCCCAAGAAAGATTTAATGGGAGTGGCCTTTTTAATAAAACATTTTTTTCAGGTAATGATCAGACCTTGAAAATGGGGCCTTGCTTATTTACTTATTTATTTCTGTTTTCTTTTGCCAACATCTCTTTGTCTCCAAATAGAATCATTCTGTATGCTGGGGGAGAGCCCTGCACCTAGGGAGACAGGAAGGAAATGGAAATAAGCCTCACATCTCCTCTGAAGGTTGGGCTGCTTGGGATTATTAGCTGTTGTTGGTTTGTTTTGTTTCTGTTTTTTCGTATGAATTTATCTCTTCAGTAGATTGCTGAGGCATCTGAGTTGTCCTGGTTACAAATGTGGTTTACATTAAATTCGGGGTCTGTTTTCTCTTTTCTTTTTTGCTTTGATTTCATCTGCTTATTTAATTCAGCCCCTCTCTTCCTCTGAAGGCAGTCTATTAAATCTACTAATAAGCTGACAATTCCTGAGAATTCTAACCAGAGAGCTTCCCTGACAAGACAGGAATTAGCATTGGGGGACATTACAGAAGGACACTTTGAATACTTGAATACTGTCAATGGTCTTAAGTGGGGTGTTTAGTTTGCAAGGCAATCCTTTCCGCAGTTTATTTAGATGCTTATTTAATATTTTGGATCTCTCCAGGACAATGTGTCGCTTTTATGAAGAAAAGCCAATAATGAGCACACCAAGGCTTTAATTTATGATGTTTCCTACAGCGTTGTTGGGATCTTATTTGGGATGCCTGTGATTGTGTCTGTAAACGGCAAGTAAACCAGCTGGTATTTGTTCTGAAAGTGTTCTGAGAACACCCTCCTGTTAATGGCTGATGGCTTGACCTGGCATCTGGTAAACTAATACGCTGTCATTTTCACCATGAAAGTCAGCACATATCATTAAGAATTTCTCAGCCATTTGTGTCCTTCTCGAATCTTGAATACACCAATTACCACAAAATTATTCCTATTAGCAGCATGATTGAATGATACTAACCTGACTGGAACTTGTTGCCAGGATTTCTCTCATAATGACAGTAATGGACTGAGCAGTTGAGTCCTTGCTGGGCTCCGTTAAACAGGAAGGTTTGGTAGTACATGTTTGTGACCCCTTGTGAGCAGCATCACCTATTCACGGGGTGAGTTCCAGGGAACACACTGCTTGTCCTTTTTCCTCAGCATGAGGAAACGCTTTCATCATGTTTTAATTTAGTGGGGGATGGAATCTCGGCATGCCTCTACTCATGGAATTCAGAGACCGCTTTTTAGTACAATCATTATCATCGAATAAGAAGCTCAAGCATGTCACGCACTCATGATAGACAATGTCTGCGTTTTAATGAAATATTCAGCACAAATAAAGTGCTATCCATAGCTGTGACTTAGAAAAATGCACAAAGCCCAAGATCAATGCTTTAATTTACTTTTCTTTTTGCCCAATCTAGGTATGTAAGGCCATGTGATCTATGTAACTGAAAATGCCTATCAGGCAGACAGTCCAAGATATATAAATGGAGGCCAGTGAGAACTCCCCTCCCCCATCCCCTGCAGTTCTGGCAGGGCTTCTGGATGGGAAAATATCAGGTTGGATATATTCTGCAGTGATTTGAAGAAACTTGAGAACGCCCAGAACACTTTGTATGGCCAGTCCTATTTTCTCTTGTGTCTTTTGTCTCTTTGAACATGGTTTTGGAAGCCACCTTAAGTAAGATTTGACCCAAAACTACACCTTGTTTGAGCTTCAGTTTCTTGTCTAAGGCTCCTCCGACATACTGGATGGGGAGAAGAGGTGGGCTGCTCCCTGGAAGAAAAGCATTGGTAACACATGAGATAATCCTTGGCCAGGGGGACTGGAACTATGATTCTCCATTCCTATGTCTGACTTAAAGCGTTTCTCAAACACATTATACAATTATTCACAGGCACACACGTCCAAAGCCCGTAGGTTTTCTAAAAATGTTTCAGTAGGTTCCACCACAGTTCACCCTAGTTGCTCATTTTGAAAATAAATTCTGAGAGCACATTAGTAGTGTAGGGAACAGTGAGCCTTTGCTGGCTCTCTGTACCCATGTCTCAACTGCTTAGTCACCTCAAAGAATTAATTCTCTACTGATGGATGCTACCTTCCATAGAAATACCTGAGAGCTCTGTCTGACTAGTGCCTGGCTGAGATTAACAAAGGGGACAACTATGGTCTGTTCATACCCACAGAATCGCTAGTGTGATGAACAAGGCTGAAGTTCAAGTGAAACCACAAATTCTTGGCTTTTCTGATGGTTGGTGGGTTGTCTTTCTTTTTCTTGACCATCTTGTGGGAGTCTATTATCAGTAACTAATAGAATGTACATCCTGGATGGGTCTATACCTGGGGACAAGGCCTGGAGGAAAGATATAGTGACGTCTGCCAAAGGCTACTGTGAGTAGATAGAGAACAGATAGTACTGGGGAAGGGGGGGTAGTGGGGGGGGCAGACAGGAATGGGAGTGCACAAGATTGGGAAGGTTGGCAAGAGCAGAATTTCAGAAAGCACTCTATGCTCTAGATGAATTTGTGTCATGAATATAAAAGACAATAATCAAAGAGTTTTTAGAACAAAGATGATAGTTTACAATGTGTTTTTAAAAATATTACTCTGTTATATAGAAATTAATTGGGAAAAGCAAGACTAGTTGTAGAGAAGACAATAAAGAGGTTTGATAATCTCATGTCTAGAGAAGGTGAACATGAAATGAGGCCAACTAGACTCCAGAACTTAGCACTTGGTAATTGTTGAATCTGGGCAGTTACTAAGGTTTTTCCTATCACAAAATTATAAATGGAAACTGGGTATAAACCATGTTTCTGAATGTTTCAAAACTGTAAATCCTAAGCTGTTACTATAAAAGTATTTTTAAGGACAAAATGTAAGGAAAGGTAAAGCTATGACTTTTATATCATTAAAAATTGTGTAGATAAATTCAGAAGTGGATGCTCAAAGCCATCCATTTGACTAAGCACAGGGTCCTTAGTGAACAATGAGCTGAAGGAGTTTGCAGCCCCATAGGAGGAACAACAATATGAACTAACCAGTAACCCCAGAGCTCCCTGGGACTAGACCACCAACCAAAGAAAACACATGGAGGGACCCATGGCTCCAGCTGCATATGATGGTCGGCCATCAATGGGAGGAGAAGCCCTTGGTCCTATGTAAGCTCTATACCCCAGTGTAGGGGAATGCCAGGGCCAAGAAGTGGGAGTGGGTGAGGTTGGTGAGCAGGAGGAGTAGGGAGGGGCTAGGGGAGTTGGAGGGGAAACCAGGAAAGGTGAAAACAGGCCAGCCTGTTCTACAGAGTGAGCTCCAGGAAAGCCAGAGCTACACAGAGAAACTCTGTCTTGGAAAAAAAAAAAAGAATTATGTGGTGTTATTACATCATGGGCTGTTTTTTGAATAATGATATTTGGATGAGGACTTTAAAAAGAATGATGGAGTTTTAAATTATGATATACTCATATCAAATAAGTTCGTTTCTTATCTTCACCTCATTTTAATTGTTATAATTTAATGTCTTCCATTTTTAGACATACTTCAAGTCTATTGACAGTTATGATCTAATATAGGAATCCTACATTAAAACCCTGGGTCCAAATATAGCCACTCCATTAACTTAATGCGTTGTCTGTGATTTCCTGTGTGACACAGGGCTGTGATGAGAGTCCATGAGCCCCAAATATGTCCTAACTAGTTCTTTACAGAGAAGCCTGCTGATTTCTAGCTAAAGAATTAAAAATTATGCTTGATTTCTATTCAACATGTGGACACTTTAAATATATGTTCATCAAACTTAAAATTAGAAAAGTTAAAAATATTTCATTTATTTTCAGTAAAGTCACATTTCTTGTAAGTGTGCAAAATGCCAAATATGCTGACCATTATTAAAATGTTTAAGCCAAATGCACTTATATATATTTTGACACTTTTATTAAATCTTAATATTTTCTATAAAATTAGAAGAATTTCTGTTTTTTTTTTTTTTAATCATTCCATCTAGGTGCCAATGTGAAATTTCAGGATCAGATATCTCCCATGAATATTGTAACCTACTTGTAGTCATAAGAAGGGACAAAGTTAATTTCTTAGTCTCAGAATGCACATTAGCTCCTGGGACTGAAGTTGTGAGCCCTGCCCAGGAGTGAACAGCCGCTGGAAGTATGGGATGGAGTTAGCAGGTCCCCATAGAGAAACACAGTACTTTTCATGACCGAGTCTGAGATTTCTTCATGTGTGAATCCATTGTACCCTTGGTATCTGATATGGAGATAATAGGTTACTCTCTCTCTCTCTCTCTCTCTCTCTCTCTCTCTCTCTCTTTCTCTCTCTCTCTCTGCTTAACCCTTTATGATGCTCAGTCTCATGTGCCCCAAAAAACAGTGGCTTCCCACTGTCTGTACTACCCACATTCCGCAGCCCTGCCTGAACCTCACGGCCAGTTGCTTCTTCTTCAGTGAAATGGGGCATGAGAGCTGAGAAATGCTTGCTAGAATGTTCCTCACTTGTTGAAATAGTAGGAGTTTTGGGCTCTTTCTAGCAGATGAAAGCATCAGACCCCAGTTCCTGGGCTGTAAATGTGCTTTCTCATTATTTGGGGTAGGGATATGTTTGGGATGGGAAGTTTTCTCTAAAGTATGGGGTTCAGGATATATAGAGAGCCATACAGTCCATGTGTGAAATTCAGATAAGCAAGGTAGTATAAATGGAAAGAATAGAGCATTTAATCCCAAAGTTCGCATGAGTAGACCAATAATCCAGAACATAACCAGTAAATGCTGGCTACATAATACAGAGCTAATAGGACTTGACAATGAGAAGGTATATTGTTATGGCCTTTGGAAATTTTGTACCACATGACTATAACAGGCTACAAAAATGAATTAAAAATAAATAATCACAGGGAATTTTGAGAAGTTTGAATAGTAAGAGCCCCATCTTCAGAGCACAATGCGGTAAGTCAGAAACTGGAACAATATGAATATTGAAGCTTTCTTTATAAACAACTGTGAACTGAAGTCAGCCTTAAAAACCAAACTTAAATAAAAATCCACAAAACACTGGTAATAGCAATAACCTTTAAAATTGTGGGCTTCAACCAGAGCTCTGCTTAGAAGAAAATCTATAGTGTGAGACACTGAATAACACATAAAAACAAACATACAAGCATTAATAACACAGTTAAGCACCTGAGGTAAGAACAGCTACATACACAGGGAGTGCAGCAAGAACAAAGGCAAAACCAGAAATAAGGTTTCTGATTTAAAAATAAACCCAGTGTCATAAATGCAAATGTCTTCATGATGTCTTCATAATCTCACAATATATTGTGTGCGTGTGTGTGTGTGTGTGTGTGTGTGCACAAGAGCATATGGTGTGTCAGCGAGGTATGTGTGCCCCAGAGTGCCTGTGAGGGTCAAAGGATAATTCTGTAGAGCTGGTTGCAGGAATTGAATTCAGGCCACAATGCCTGTGCAGCAAGCTTCTATACACATTGAACAGTTTCGATACCTTCCTCCTGTCACAAAGGGTTTCTTCTAGGAAGTAAAGTGAACTACGGAGAAAGTCTGCCAACTAGCACAGCCAGAAGTGCAGCCACACAAAACTAGACAAGGCATGCTGGGCATGAACCCACTGTGGAAAGAAAGGTCTCCACTAAAGAAACATAAAACCTTGGGGAAATGGCCAACTCTGAAATGGTAACTCTGAAAATCCTCCTACAGTGAGATCTGTGGTAGATAAGTGTGATGATTTGTATATTCTTGGCCTAGGAAGTGGCACTATTAGGTGGTGTGGCCTTGTTGGAGTCAGTGCGTCATTGTGGGCATAGGCTTGAAGACCCTCCTCCTAGCTGCCTGGAAGCCAGTGCTCTCCAAGCTGCCTTCAGTTTAAGATGTAGAACTCTCAGCTCAGCCCACACCATGCTTGTTTGGGTGCTGCCATGCTCCCACCTTGATGATAATGGACTGAACCTCTGAACCTGTAAGCCAGCTCCAATTAAATGTTGTCCCTTATAAAAGTTTCCTTGGTCATGGTGTTTGTTCACAGCAGTAAAACCCTAAAACAGTAAAGAACCTAAACATAAGGAGAGAGAGCAGGAGCAACTAAAGCAACCTCGGGGAGAATCAGAGATGCAAGGTCATAGAGAGAACATTCAATCGCAAATGAGTTTGAAGTTTCATGGAGCAGATGATATTATTTTACATGGTACTAGGTAAAGTTAGTTTCATAGCTTCTTAATAAAAAATAATATAGGCATCTGGTAGGATATGTTCTGTACTAGGGAAAAGTCTCCAAGACTTTTAAAAGGAAAAGACAAAAGACCATGTCATTTGCACTACCATTTCAGTGGGGAGGGGGGGTCAAATGCTTGTAGCTGTCATATCTGTGAGGAATACAAAGCCACTGAAACCGTGGTTGCCTCTAGGTAAGAGACTAGACAGGCTGAGACAGGTCAGAGGCAGATCCATTGTAATGTATATGTATGTGTGTCTATGTATATACATCCTCTTGAATTCAATACCGTGTACGTGCATTAAGTAATCAAAACTTATATTTAAAAAGGAATAAAACTGTCCATAGCAGATAAAGACAGAAAAGTGTGGATGTGCTTTCATGCAGCCGTTGTGGTGGTACCAAAAACACAAAGTGGAGAACTGTGACTCGCCTTCACTATAGACAAGATAATTTAAGTTAAAAGCTAGTGAACCTATGAGCGTGGGCAGCTACTGAAGAGAATGTCAGCCCTATGCAAACACTGCTATTTCCAAAGTGCGAAAAGAACTTGGACTCATACTTCTTCCTGTTCAGTGCGCATGCTCAGCTAACGAAGCGGTCTCTGGACCACCTGCCCGTTGTCTGCAGGAGCAGTTAGACTCCTACTCAGTAAATCTAAACCATTGTCACTCATAGGCCATCTTGATTTGAGAAATATTAAAATGGCAAGAACTGGGCTCAGCAGTTAAGAGCCATTGCTGCTCCTGCAGGGGACCCTGTTCATCTCCTAGCACAGAGAACGCCATCACAAACATCCATAACCCAAGTTCCAGGGGACGTGGTGCCCTCCTCTTGCCTCTGTGGACAGCAGGCCTACATGTGGCACACATACACACATACAGGCAAAATACTGGTACAAATAATATGAAAAAAGAAATCAATATTTTCAAATGTAAAGGACTGTCTTAAGATCAGGAAGTGACACGCTCCACTGCTTCAGCCGCCATCCTCTCAGCTGCTGTTTCTTCCTTCCCTTTCATCCTTTCTTCACCTTTCTGTCTGTCAGTCTGTCTGTCTGTCTGTCTGTCTGTCTTGACTCCTGAGGATATACTTTTATACACACTACATTTAGATACCAAGGTAAGTAATTTTAAGTAAAAAAAAAAAAGCTCAGAAACTAAAATAGCTTGTTTTGTAGTCCAAATTGTTTTTCTTTTATTGACACAGAGTCTTATGTAGCCCAGGCTAGCCTTGAGCTTTCTATTGAACAGAGGCAGGTCTTGAACTTCTGACCATCCTTTCTCCACCCCCCTCATCCCAAATGCTGATATTATAGGCATGAGTCAATGTTTAAATAAATTCAGTGTGTATGTGCGTGTGTGTGTGTGTGTGTGTGTGTGTGTGTGTGTGTGTGTGTGTGTGTGTGTTATAAGAAATCTCTATGAGGGTCCCTTTTGATTTTTGAAGAAGTAACTGTAGGTATCTATGGAGGTGGTTTTGAGAGAAGGGAGGTTTTTGTTTTCATCTTATTGTGTCACTTAAATTCTCCTTCCTTCTTCACCCACACAGTTATTTTCAGGTGGCAGGAGATGTAGGCCATTGGGAGTTTGGCTGCAGCGGAGGTGTCAGTGCTTGTGTTGTGTCTTACTTAGTCCAGCACATTCCCCTACCATCATTCTGACCCAGGACCAGTAAGCTCCTTCTCCTTCCACCAGCCTGGAGTGATGCCATCTACAGACATAGAGGAGCATCGAGGAGGCCATAGACACACAGAGGAGCATAGAGAAGGTGATAGACACACAGAGGAGCATAGAGGAGGTCATAGACACACAGAGAAGTATAGAGGAGGTCATAGACACACAGAGGAGTATAGAGGAGGTCATGGACACACAGAGGAGCATAGAGGAGGTCATAGAAACACAGAGGAGCAGAGAGGAGGTCATAGACACACAGAGGAGCAGAGAGGAGGTCATAGACACACAGAGGAGCAGAGAGGAGGTCATGGATACACAGAGGAGCATAGAGAAGGTCATGGACACACAGAGGAGCAGAGAGGAGGTCCTGGACACACAGAGGAGCATAGAGGAGGTCATAGACACACAGAGGAGCATAGAGGAGGTCATAGACACATAGAGGAGCATAGAGGAGGTCATGGACACACAGAGGACATAGAGGAGGTCATAGACACATAGAGGAGCATCAAGCACATGTTTGGTGGCAGACATGGATGAAAGCATCGTCCCCTGCCTGCTGAGAACTCAATTCTATCATGACCCACTTGCCTGCTTCTCACCACTTCCTGAGCAGTTTCTCGTGGAGTCTCTAATAAGTCATTCATTCACTACTCACCTTCTCAGTATTCTGAGATGAGACATTTGTATTCCACTCTGAATGTATAGATACTTGAAACATTTTTGTTATTATATATATATATATATATATATATATATATATATATATATTCATATTATTGTACTATCTTGTTAGACAAAAACCCAGAGCCTCATTTACACTACAGTAGGACTCTACACTGAGCTATATCCTCGTCCCCTGAAAAGCAATGTCTCAGTATATATGAGTGAGGGCTGTGGGAAAAGAGTCCAATAAAACTATCTCAGAATGTGGCATTGGGAGGAGGAGGAGGAACACTGGCCAGTTCTATATCTTAGAGTCATTAAAAGTCCTCTTCCCTACAATTTACTAAACACATGAATCTGAAGAAGAATGAAGTTCAAAATGTGCTCTCTTTGCCCCTTCCTGGAATTAAGAACAAAGCACACACTGAAGGAGTTACAGAGATCATGTGTGAAGCTGAATCAAAAGGATGGACCAACCAGTGACTGCAGCTGCCAGGGATCCTTCCCATAATCAGCCACCAAAATAAACACTATAGCATATGCCAGCAAGATAATGCTGAAAGGGACCTGATATAGCTGTCTCATGGGAGGCTATACCAGTG
>LR753927.1:0-54756 GCA_902729485.2 Mus minutoides | reverse complement strand
ATCTTCAACCCTATAGGTGGAAGAATAACATGAACTAACTAGTTCCCCCTGCGCTCATGTCTCTAGCTGCACATATGGAAGAAGATGGCCTAGTTGGCCATCATTGGGAGGAGAGGCCCTTTGGTCATACAGACTTTATATGCCCCAGTACAGGGGAACACCAGGGCCATTATGTGGGAGGGGGTGGGTAGGGGAGCAGGGCGGGGATGCGGGAGGGTAAGGGGAAATTTCTGGATAACATTTGAAATGTAAATGAAGAAAATATCTAATAAAGAGAAAAAAATTTAAAAAAAAAGAATGCTTAGAAGTTAAGACAAAAAAAAAAAAAAAAAAAAGTCCTCTTCCTTTTAAATGACCAACTGTATTCCCTGCTATCTAGTTTCAGTAAAAGGACTGCAGGGTAGCAGCTGCTGCCAGTCCTTCATTTTCCTGTACATTCTTAGAGTTCATTATTCAACTATTCATAGCTAATGTATTATGCAATTTCTTAACAACTTCTGAAGCTCATCTTGGTAAAGTACAGATTATCAATTGTCAGAGAGAGAGAGAGAGAGAGAGATTTTTTGAGGGAATCTCAAGTCTGAATCACTAACGACTGGAAAGCATCCAGCCTGTTTCACGAGGAACTCCTCATCAGAGAGGTCTCTGTGGACAAGCTTATTACCCAAAAGTGCCTTGCTTCTGGATTGCAGTGGTACCTCTGAGTCCAGAGTTCATTGTCAAATATAGCCTGTCATTTAGCTGTAGTTTCTTTGCACTTTTAAATCCTGTTTGCTAGCTCAGTCACTCATCTGCAACAGGTCTGTGGATCACCAGTGCAAATGAGCATGGCTCTTTTGTAAACGTTTATGCTCCCTGGGTAGTCTGTTTATTCTCATAATATTCAAAGCATTTATAATCCTACTGTCTAACCTAAATGTGTGCCTACATTTAGAGTCATAAGTTTCTAGATTGGAGTGGCTCTTGACAGCACAGTTCTAACTGTAACATATTGTATGTAAGAGAATGCATGTGCATGCACACTTATACACATAGATATTTATTCTCACACCCACAAACAGGGTAATTTATAGCACAGCACACTTACAGACTTAAAAAGAAAATTGTCCTACTTCAGGAGTAAACAGAAAAGTGATTTCTCTGTCCTGTAGTGCTTTGGTGTGGGGTCAATCAAGCCTGGAGCCTAGTGACTCTGCCATCAGGGTATGTATACCTTACTTTTCTGTTGCTGCAATAAAACACCACAGTCGAATGTGATTTATACAAAGAAGGGTGCTTCTTGCTTTTTTGCTTAGCATTCCAGAGGAGGGCATGGGGGTGGATGATAATAGCAGGAATGGAAGCAGGTGGTCAGAGCAAGAAGCTGATAGCCATTAAAACAAAACAAAACAAACAAACAAACAAACAAAAACAGAGAGTGATCTAGGGAAGAGGCCAGGCTGTGATCTCTCAAAGCTCACCCCAATGATGCCCTTCCCTCTAGACAGGTCACACAGCCTCCCCAATAACTTCACTCACCAGGATCCAAGTGTTTAAACACCGGAGCCTGTGGGTGGCTCTCACTCAAACCACTGAAGAGTGACAGTAAACCATAGAACAGTCACTGGATTTAGCCAGGTTTGGGAGTAGCTTGACATATGCAAGATCATGGAAATGAACTACTTGGTGGCTCTTCATGAGCATCAGTTTTGTTTGCATGTATGTGGATCAGGGAGACTGCATGTATGTTTGCATGTATGTGGATCAGGAAGACTGCATGTATGTGCATGCTGACTGCCCACCAAAGCTAGAGGTGAGCTCAGCATTGCTCCTAGGGAACCATCCCACCAAAGTATTTCCCCTTTGCTTGGCTTTTGAGTGTTTTGCCTCATTTACAGATGTGCACCACACATATGCCCAACATACGGGGCTGCTGGAACAGAGCATTAGATTCCCTGAAACTAGAGTTACATATGGTTAACCACAACATGGGTGCTGAGAGCTGAACCCAGTTCCTCAGAAAGAGCAGCAAGTGATCTAACCACTGAGACATCTCTCCAGCCTAGGCCTGGTTTTTGAGAGAGGATCTCTCACTGGTCTAGGAATCATCATTGATTAGGCTGAGCTGGATGGCCAATAAACCCCAGGGAGCAGCCTATATCTTGCTCCCCAGTACTGGAATTATATACGCTCACCACTATGCCAACATTTTTTGTGGACTCTGTAGTATAGATCCAGGTCTGATGTTTGCACAGTAAGCACTAATAAGCCAATCAGCAAATCAACATAAGAAAGGAACAGCTGCTGAGAGAGGAGGGCTATATGACAGCATTGAATGCTTTATGGTGCACTTGTAACCTGCTTACAAGGTATAGCTGATTGTCAGGCATCATTAGTCTATCTTCCTTCCTCCCTCCCTCCCTCCCTTCTTTCCTTCCTTCCTTCATTGGTATTTTTGAGACAGGGTTTCTCTGGGTAATGGCCCTGACTTTCCTGGAACTCAATTTGTAGACCAGTCTGGCCTTGAACTCACATGTCTCTTATCTGCTGGGATTAAAGGCATGTACTACTTGGACAGATTCATTCAGCCTTTTAGAAATGAATCACTGGGATTGGAATATTCTTCTTAGCACTAGCCTTCACATTATCTAACGTTGTTAGTCTATTAATATTAGACAAACCTTCAATCTATTTAGAACACTAAATCGGGTAGTGTTCCTGGTGATTGAGACACATGGCTTTTACATTTTGACATGATCATTGGTTTCTCATGTCCTGGAAAAAGATTCTTGAGGTATAGAACTTTTCACTTGGTGTTCAAAGCCCATTGTGTGTTTTACTGGGGTGTGAAGTGAGTCACTAGGATTGGAATATTCTTCTTAGCACTAGCCTTCCTAGTTGCTCTTTGTCCAGCCTTGATAAGCACCTATGTAGCCTAACGCCAGGCTGTAGAAACAGTAAAACAGGAAGTTTGGGCTAACATTTCTTTGTTGTCCAGTAATTCTTGAAATTACCACATGGGGTTTGCAAGTTACCTTGGTGGGCTGCGGTCTGTCTGCTTTTTTCTTTGATATTTCTTTAGCTGAGGATCCCTGCCTAATGGGCTTTCCTTTGGGAAACTGTGAGCTCAGGGATAAAAGGGGGAGTTGCTGAGTTTTAAGCAGAGGGAGAAGACAAGAGAGACCCCTTCAACAGCACAACTCCTTTTTGTTACTCCTCATCTTCCCTGTTCTGTTATCCCAAACACCTCCAAACCAAGAGGCAGTAAATCAGCTAGGATAAGCAATAGCCATGGATTTACGAGGACTAAGGGTCAGATCTTTTGCACCCACGTATATGCCAGTGTGTAGCCACCCACCTATAATTACTATGCTTGGAAGGCAGTCATATGGGATCCCTATAACAAGCTGCCTAGATAGGCTAGTTATAGACAAGCTCCAGGTTCAGTCAAGACCCCGCCTCAGTGAATGAAGTGCAGACCAATAAAAGAAGATTCTAGATGTCAGACTTCAGCATCCATGCATGAGTGCCTGCAGTGGACCTCCACAAGTCACTAAACCTAACCTGTGTTCCTTGCTTTCATGCTATGGGCCAGCCCTTTGTAGGGTCCACTAATACACAGCAGCAGGTGGTAAAGTAGGGCTTGAGAACTCCCACTCTTCCCTTCATCACCATCAGCACAATCTCTAGGAAGACGCTGCAGGTTATGAAGAGGGGCTTAATACTCACGTGGCTGCAGCCGATCACCTGCAGCTTTCTGTTTGGGAAGAACTGTAAATTGATTAGCAAGGCTAAATGTCAAGGTACATTTTATTGGAGTCATCTATGCGTATTTGGAAGTTGTTGTGATATATTTGAATCTAATGTGTATTAATATGTGGGCAAAGGTTAATTTTGACTATTTCTGTGTTGAGACGCTCCACTTCTCTTTCCCTCCCAGCTTTGTGAGATGTGTGTTTCTCACTTTGGTGGCCTGTCTTTGACTTTGGCGCATCACTAATTATGCACGCAATTTTAGAACGACACTGACATGAATACGAAATATTAATAAACCAACAAGACAAGCAGTTTTCAAAAATCATATTATGTGTACTTACTGCTTAACTGACCTTTCTGCAGTTACTTACATCTTTTAAAAATCCATTTAATTTCAAAGCCAGAATATTAGCCTATTTATATGTAAATTGTCTTTAATTCACGCATTGATTTAGAAGACTAATCCAAAAGATCTTTCACTGCAAGTGACCTTTTTGCCCTTATTCTTGTGGGAAAACTCTGAAGTGGTTTCTCAGTGACCCCCCATCTACCTGTGGTACAACATGCATCAGCTTGAGTCTCCATAAATCATTCAAAATTGTACACTTCGCAGGCAATACTGAATTATTAACAAGGTAATTGTTTTGTGTACTTGCCTAGTGTGCATGGGGCCGTTGGAAGGCAGGAATTCTGATCCTCATAGTATCACTCTAGCTATATCTTTACCCAGTAATCTTACTGGAAACTTCTCTAAGAAGTAGGATGTGTTATCTGAGCAGAAACAATGGTTCTTGGTGACTTTCTCTGAAGAACGTTGATATGAAAGAAGTCTTAGCTTGTATTATTCTCTTCTATACCTGGCATAGAATGCAGAGGATCTCAAGATGATAGATGGGCAGATTAACATCCACAGTCAGGTGTACATATAATTCACTTAGCTCTCTGCTCTCTTTGTTTCATTAATCTTAGGGAACCACTGTAACTAGTGATTCATAAGTTCTCTTTCATCCGGGAATATGTGTACACCGGGATTGTCTGTCTAGCTCTTGTCATTATGGGGATGATGCAAAGAATTGAAAGCTTGCTGTGTATGGAACGTTTGAAGCAAATTAAGATGGCTGTGTATGTACACATATGTGTGTGTGAATAAACACACACAACGCACACACAAACACATACACTACACTACGTTTGTGCTTCCCTTCCAACCTTCTCCTTTGAAACAGAAATATCTGTCAGTCCTTGGATTTACTTACATGTTTAGAAACAGAGACTTACTCTGCAGTCCTAGCTGCCCTGAAACTCTTAAAGATCAGGCTGGCTGGGAACTCAGAGATTCATTTGCCTCTGCCTCCTAATTATGGGGATGAAAGGCATAGGTCATCACACCCAAGCTTCTGTTAGACTTCTAACCTAAGGTGATTAATAGGAGGCCATGGATGCCCATAAACAAAATGTAAATGTGTATTGTGAATTTGTATAAATTGCTCCACATTAAATGCCACTCTTCAGAGGGAGAATTCCTTTAGAGCATAATATGCCACTCTTCTGCCCTAACCCTGGAGAGCTATGGTCCTGTGATCCACACATCGCCCTCTGTTTAGCACCTATGTCATTCTGAAAGAGATGGTTATTCACTTTTTAGTACTAGTGATTGAACTCAGAGCCTCTATTGGTGTGGCTAGCATTTCACCACTGAGTTATATCGCCAGCCCACAAAATTACCAACTATATAACAAAACATGAACATAGCCAATTCTCATTTTTCCTGGTAATTATAGTCCATAAAGTTGTCACAACCACTGAGTTAGTGAATAGTGAGTCACAGCTTTCATAAGCAATGCAGACTTGGGTTCCCATGAGCCTTTGGCCAAACATTTTTGTTAACTGATCAATAAATAAACTTGTTTCATATTCATTCTTGTTTAAAGACAACTTATTTAACCTATGCTTGTTTCATTAATACCATTAGTATTGAACTAAAGACTGAATGTAGCTGTCAATCACAGCCTTCTTGCAATGAGGGCCACTAGTTGTCACTTCAGTAATGCACATAGGGGACATTTGAAATATCGCAGTCATCAAAAGCACAAGAAGATGTTCACCTAGAAGAAGACAAATGGATGCTTGCTCATAGGATGAAGCTGAAGGGGAGTCTAGGAACCTGTCTGAGTTGTCCTTCCTTCTTTGGAACACGTGTGTCTCATGACAACTTCATCTCTAGGTATGTCAGCAAACCCCTGCTAAAGTATTAAGAGTATTGATTCTGGGGTTACAAATAGATCACATATTGGTGAATTGAAAATTTTCTGAATATAGAATCTATAAATAATGAAGATCAACCATGCATGTGTATATATTTATTTGTCTCTTCACACAAAGCTGATATGAGTAGGGTTGATGTCAGAGCCTGATGGGACTCCATCCGCATTAAACTTTCATACACAGGTACAGACCTGGTGTGTGACCCAAGAGTTGACTACTTATGACAATGGGACCTTCTAGTGAAGCCTGTAACAAAGTACTCTGCTCTGGGTGAGTGTCCAGGTTAACTTCTCTTAGTAGTAGGTTGGGAAATATTGTCTTCACTAAAACAAAACAGAACAAAACAAAATGAAGCAAACAGAACAAACGACAAAGACAAAACAAAAATCACAAAACAGCAACAATAAAAACTGGGAATATCTATTAGACTCCTTCATGTTTTATGTGTTTTCTCTTTTAGTCAATGGTATAAATGAAAATGTATTTTTTCATTTTATGAAAGCATTTTTCTTTATACCTGTGACAAGCTTTTACCTATAAGAGTGACTAGCTACCACCAGGCCTAAATCCAGGGCTTTGAGTTGGCCTTACTAAAATCTACCTCATCAACAGGCTTCTAGAGCATGTGAGAGAGCTGCTTCTGCAGATCCAAAGTTGCAGAATCTCCATCACCTAGGGCAACAACAGGATATCTGAGAGCAGTCCTGGTGAAGATCCAGTATTGATGGTGTTGCAGAAGCTAGAGATCTCAAACCAGACCAATGACTCATGGCAATGAACATTTACAAGTAAAGGTGTGTGGACAGAAGGATATACTGTGGGACACACTATGACACATATGACACACTAAAGTTTCCATGATGAGATGTTTTCTATACTTAGTTTTGGTTCATTTATTTCTTTACTCATTTATTTCTTTTATTTTGAGGGGCAGTTACCAGGGCAGAGGGTGGATCTGAAGGGACAGGGAGATGAATGAGACTGGGGTACATGATTTGAAACTCACAAAGAATCTATAAAAAGAAAGAGAGAGAGAGAGAGAGAGAGAGAGAGAGAGAGAGAGAGAGAGAGAGAGAAAATCCAGCTCTCTGTCATTTGGTCAGAATTGTAACTGGAGATGCTGACAAACCCATTTATGCACAGTGAGGGTGAGGTATATTTCCAGGATCCAGGCCCTTCTCATCTTCAAACTGTCCTTTTTCTTCTGTCTTGTCTGCCTCTTGCCTCTTTAATTTTAATTTCTGCCTTGTTTTCTACTGACTTCTTCAATGATGATCATCAGGATCTCAAGGAGAAAAGATACTTTCTGGTTCTACCTGGGGTTATAAAGGAGATGGCAGCCTGCTTGGAAAATGGGTAGCTGAATAACCAGATAACATTCTAAGCTGTAACACTCTGGAGTTTTCTACTACTGGAGGATAAACCCAGAGAAGCTGGGGAAATAAACTAGTTTCAAATTAACTGTGTTGAATTTTATCACTTGATGTTTTCATCTTCGAGAGATGGCTATATGGTTAAGAGTACTTATTGATCTCTCAGAGTACCCAAGTTGGGTTCCCAGCACCCACATCAGGCAGGTCCAGGGCATCTGGCACCCACTGCTATTCCCAAGTGTACTCACATACATGTGACATGCATATATATTAATAAAAATGAATATGTTTTTTAAAAGGTGTTGCTACTGTTACTTAGGCCAGTGTAGTTATTTATAGGAAGGGCTCTTGATGAGTAGGGAAATCAGCTCATTCATTCATTCATTCATTCATTCATTGCTCATTCTACAGTCACATATTAAATCCCTACATTGGGATATTCTGTGCAAGACTTGGGTGTTACAATGGTCAAATAGGCACATAAACCTTGGTCCTGGAAGTGATTTGGGAACATTACACCCCAATCTTAGTGACAATAGTAAAAACAATGTTATGCTGCAACTTTAAAAAAAGAAAATAATCAACAAAATAAGAAGGTAGCTTCTACAACTAAGCCCTAAAGGTAGGTGATTTCATGAGAAATGGATGTGGAACAAACATCTCTAAAACCTGGGAGGTGTCAACATCAGCCACCAGGAAAATCACGAGAGGTCACACCTCACACTGTTGGGGTATCTTGTCATCAAAAATAGATAGGATAGCTGGGAGGAATGTAGAGGGAAGAGGCTCTCTGAGTGCCATTTCTGTGAAGTCAGGGGATAATGCTCTGGTCAAAGAAACTCACTTAATACTTGTTGGACTACTGTGGTAAAATGTCTGGCTGAGGTATCACAAGAGGGAATAGGATAGTTTTTGGCTATTGGCTTCAGTAATTTCCATATGTGATGGCAGAGAAGACTTGTCAAAGTTCTCTCTGACCTTTTCTATTTAGGAGGCAGAGACCAGCTCCAGAAACACACTCAAGCCCCAGGGACCATCCTAAGGACCCAGTTCTGCCAAGCAACCCCACCTCCAAAATTTAACAACTTCCCCAAATAGGGCCACTAATTGGCACCAGCTATTCAAATATATGAGCCTTCTTTGGAAATATCAAATACAAAGAGTATAGATATTTCTGAAAAAATAAAAATAAACCCAGAACTGCTATATTACCCATCAGTCCTATTTCTGGGTATACACATATCTTAGTTAGGGTTTCTATTGCTGTGAAGAGACACAATGACCACAGTAACTCCTAAGAAGGAAAACATTTAATTGGGGCTCCCTTACAGTTTCAGAAGTTTAGTTCATTATTGCCATGGTGGGACATATTGGCATGCAGGCAGGTGCTGTGCTGGAGAAAGAGCTGAGAGTTCTACATTTGGATCCACAGGCAGCAAAAAGAGACTATATGCCACATTGTGCATAGCTTGAGCATATGTGACCTCAAAGCTCACCTCCACAATAACATACTTCATCCAGCAAGGCCACACCCACTCCAACAAGGTCATACCTCCTAATAGTGTTAATGCCTTTGGGCCTATGGGGGCCAATCACATTCAAATCACAACACCAGAATGAAGTCAGTGTCACGCATGCTCTTTGTGGCATTATTCTTAATATCCAGGGCCTGACAACAACCTAAGTATCCATTGTCAGAAAAAAGAAATTGTGATAGATAAGCATGATGAAATACTATACAGCAACAAGGTGGGCAAGCCTAGAGGACATTAAATAAGCTGTTCACAAAAAGAGAAATATAAGCTCTAAAAAGTAAGAGTCAGACACATCTAGCAGGCCATGATGTGAAAGGGGAGAAGTCAGGGAATATGGGTCAAAAAGTGCAAAGTTGTGGTCGTATAGGATAATGAATCGAAAAAGTGGCTTTTGGAATGACTAAGAGTACTATATGCTAGGAGTTTAGTTAAAGAATAGATGTTATGGGTAGAGAGTGGGGCAGGTAGTAAATGAAGTGCTTGCTGCACAATGCTAAGGACCTAAATTCAATCCTTGGTACCTGTTGTACACAGCCAGATATGGTGGGGGGAGGCGGGTACTTGTATTCCCACCAAGGAGACAGAGATGTGGGTGGTGGCTGGTCTCTGTGGATAGCTGGTTCTCAGACCTTGCCTCAGAAAACAAGGTGGGCACCTAGTCAGGTGAAAAGTCTGGAGGTTGACTCTCTGGCCACCACATCCACAGGTGGACCCACACACATGAACATGCACAAACAGAAATAGTTATAATACTTTTTTTTCCTTAAAAGAATAGACACTGGGTAATCTTACTACGTACATATAGAGGGTGACTTTGGGAGGTGACCCGTAGACCAATTTGCTTGTCTGTGATAATCATTTCACTATGTGAGTATGTCAAAGCACACTTTTTTTTTCTTTCTAAAGACACCTCTTCATGTCTATCATAGCTCAGTTATGTCTGAAGCACTGGACTGAAGAAATTACCCAGACACTGTGCTTTTCTCTAGGGTAGAGTTGAAAGGACACAGAGGTCAGTTTTCAGACACAGCAAGAGCCAAGTGGCAGCAAGGAATAACTCTTGTATGGTGCCCATCTTGTATCGGGACACTGACTATGGCACAATCAATCAGGGAGACTCTTCTCTCGGTGGGGCTTAGTGCTGTGCTGTCGGCCTGCAGCACAAGAAATATGCTCATGGGCTTCTGTGGTTCCTGGGTTCCAGTACATGACAGCCCACTCTGACCCCTGAGAAGAGCTCGGCCTCCATATAAGTGAGGACAGCCTACCATTATTTCTTGGCTGTCTTACCATTCTCATACCTGCTGATTTGGCTTATAATTCTTAAAGTTTTTTTTTTTTTAATTTGTGTATGAATGTGTCTTCCTACATGTATGTGTGTGGACCAGTGCATACCTTGTGCCCAAGGAGGTCAGAAGAAGGCATGAAGAGTGGAATTATAGAGAGTGTGGTGGGAACCCACCCTGGGTTCTCTGCAGGAATAGCATATGGTTTTTAGAAGGCCCCAGCTTCGGCAACCTCAGTCTTTATGTAACATTCCTAAGAACCCACATGCTGACTTGATAGGTAGTTGTTCTATATTTTCAGTGATTTTTCTGGGTCTGTAATTTCTTCATGCCCTTGTTTGCCTGGCCTCATACTCTGTTTGACACATGGTAAGCTTCCTGGAGAAGGAAAACAGGACTAAGTGCTCGGCTAGGGCCCTACTTGTGACTACTTTAGAAGTTTTAAACTGATGAGAATGGGCTCCTATGTGCATTTCTCAGTGTTCTGGATTTCTCTCTCCTGGTGATTGAGAGCAGATTTGAAGCCACTCAGTCCCTAGGAGCCTGAAGTGGTCTCCCTGACTTTTCAATATTGTCCACTATGCTTGTCCCTTTTAGAGAAGATACTTGCCAACCTATAACCTGTGTTCAGTTCAAATGGTGATCTGACTTAAAGGTGCTTTGCAGAGCAAAGCAATATGAAAAGGTTTGAGTTGACTGAAACAGTTGCTTGGGCAAGGTCTTCACTGATACAGTTTGGAAAACATGGTGTGCTTCCAATGCCAAGATGTTTTCAATACAGACCTCTGCATCCCCTTAAGGATGAAATTAGGTAAGGTGGGTGAGATTCTATACTGTGGACCTTGATGTATTATGATGTCACCATGAATGTAATTTTGCCATTTTTATATCTTGCTTAGGCCTTTTCATCAAACATGGAAACATAAATACAGACTGAAAAGTTTACAGTCTGTTATGATGGTTTAGCCACATCCCATGTTAATGTTTATTGTGTAATAGGAAGAGTTTTTAGAACCTTCAGGGAAATTACCAATCAAGAAATTTACTGAAGGCAACATGACAGGACAGCTTTGTGGCAGGAGATAGCATGAAGCCTGCAGTTGGACTGGCATTGTGGGATACTAATTAAGCTTATAACAAGACCCAACTGCTCCTTTGTAGCTTTAGTCCAGGCTACTATAATCTAGTTCCCAAGTGAATAGACCAGAAAGTCAAAGGGTGAATAGTTTAACAAAAAGGAATCAGATGATTATCTTGTAAACTGGAGGAGTGATGGTATCAGGGCTTAATTGGATAGCTCGATAAGACAGTCAGGCTCAGCTCAAGCCTTAAAGCACTTGCCTGGTTGTTTACAAGATGTTGGATTGGTTTGATTCATGAGAAAAAGAAAGTGCCAAGTGGTCACTGGGATCTAAGAGATAAAACCCAGGGAAAACAGAGACACTTCCCTGACTCATAGTGAATGCCAGAGAGAAAACACCAGGGAGAAAGACTTAATATAGCAATGATAGAGACTAATGGAATGAACAAGGCGTGCCCCATTAGCAATCAAGAAAATTACATTGACAGGTATTAAACACTCATATGACCAGGAGGAAAATGGCTTGGGAAATGTTGAGACTTAATTGGACACAGAGCTAGAGAGGGCACTAATAAATAGATATTCTTGGCTTTGACCTTGGGTTAATTACTGGGTTTTGATTTGTCTTTGATTTTGACCATCTCAATGCAGATTAAAACTCTTCCCTTCTGTCCCTTGAAGTAGTGAACAAAGCAGCAGTCCTTTTACCCTGAATTTTCTCATCAAACTTTGTATCTAATTTAATTTTCTTTTTTCTTTTCAATGCATGTGTGTGTGTATGCACCTGCATGTTTTTGTGTGTATGCAGGTCAACATGTGTGTGCATGTTGTAGAGCTTATGCCACAAGCTTCCGTGTGGTGTCATCCTCAGGAATGCTATCTACCTACTTTGAAACGTCATCTGTTCTTTGACCAGACTTGCCCAGCCATCAACCCCAGAAAGGTTGCTGACTCTCACTCTCCCATCCTTGGCATCTCAAGCATGCAGTACCACCCCTGGAAGTTATATTAGGGTTTGTGGATCAAACTCATATCTCCTTCATGCTTTCAAGGAAGTGCCTTACCAGCTTAGCCATCCTCTTTTTGATTGTGTTTTATGGTGAATATTAAAGATTAGAGGAATGCGGTGCCATCACGTTGCCCTCTGGGCACTTAGTTGCTATCTCAGTGTGATCTGCATAAATCTTGATATTGTATTATTAACCAAGGGTCTGTGTACACTAGAGGCTCGCCATTCTGAGCACCACTGAAATACTAGTTTCCAGGCCCACAGACAGGATAGCCTGGATACTTAATGGTTTAACATGGGCTGGAACAGAAATCTTTGTAAATTGTGGAATGCCATTTGTGTGGTTTCCCTTCAAAACATTGGTAAGCATGTACCATAGAGTCACAGCTAATCTGCTATTTGCTGCATTGGGCAGACCTCTGAGTTTCCTGCAGGAGTGGGGGCCAAGATTCCACTACAGATTCAAATCTGTGACACTTTAGTCTAATGCAAAATTGGAAAGGAAAGATGATTTCAAGCAAAAACAAAATATTCCAATCTGGTGAAAGGGACAATTTTGCATAAGAAAGAGATCCTTAGTGTTAAGGTAAATTGGAAGCTGCAGCTGATATAAAACTATCCTTGCTTTGGGTAGATGTGGGGTGAAGCAGGACTGGAAATCTGAACACTGGATCTGAGTCTTTTGTTAATTACTGCATCAAGAAACATGCTGATGTCCTTCTATAAGATGACTATTGAAACAGTTTTCTCTAGTTGTTCCGTGTGTGTGTGTGTGTGTGTGTGTGTGTGTGTGTGTGTGTGTGTGTGTGTGTAAATGCATGCATAGTCCAGAGGAGGACACTATCCTTCTCTATTACACGTCCTCATCTCCTTTGTGACAGATCTCTTGCCTAATCTAGAGCATACTGTGTTTTCAGGCAATAGAGTGCCCAGAAGCTCTGCTACCTCTCCTGTCTCCCTCACACTGCTCTGAGGTCTCAAGCACGTGTGGCAGTTCCTGGCCTTTGCATGGGTGCTGGAATTCCCAAGCTCTACCCACTGAGTCACTGTGTCTCCTCAGCCCCCTTCTAGTGCTTTCCCAGTAGCACTCGTTAGTGGCCTAGCTTACTTTGTGTTGCTGGCCACCGACATTGAGACCTTCTGGGGAGGCATGCCCTAGACAACTCTTGCTTGAGTTTTGAATCTATTAGCCAACTTTGTATATGGAAATAAAATGCGTTCTGTTCACAGTCTAGGTTTGATGATGCTGGCAAGTTTCTCAGTATATTTGAGGAGTTTGCAAAAAAAGATTACAGTACTATCCTGTGGGAAATGAGAGAGAGGGGGAGAGAGAGAGTGGGGGAAGAGAGAAAGGGAGGGAGGGAGAGAGAGAGAGAGAGAGAGAGAGAGAGAGAGAAGAGGGGAAAGTAGGAGAGTAAAAATTATTGCTGGAGAATGGGAGAGATATATGCATGTTGCAAAGCCCTGCTGTCCTGGGACATGTTTCTCTCTGGAAAGCTAGATGAAGAGTATGGCTTTTGACTCACCCAAAGATGTTACCATGTTCACCTACAGCGAAGTGTATTTCATCCAATTAATAGGCCAGCCTTAGGCTAAGGAAGAAGATTGAGTTAGAAAGGAACGCTGGTGGGATTCCGGAGCAAGACTGCCTTTCATTCCTTTTTCATGGCTTGGGGGAAATTCTCATTTGGAGAATTCACAGAAAAATTATTTCTGGATTAGAGTTTTCCAGAGAGAATGGTTAGACTGTGAGTGGTTTACCTGGATATTGGAAAGGGGAGCAGGAAGATGTGGCCAGGGGTATTAGTCTCAAACAATAGAATGGGTTCTGGCTTGTCAAAAGAGCAAAGAATTTTATTAAAGGCTATAAGGCATTTCAAGGAATCCTTGGTAGTCCCTGAGAAGTAGGCCTGAGGCTATGCTTCTGGGAACAATGCCCAAAACCACAATGCTAACTGCCCTGGTGAGAAAACAGCATCACCTCTGTGGGGGTCATTAAGCTGAATAAAACATCGTAGCTCCAGAGGAAGGGCAGGGCAAAACCAGAAGAAATCCATACCAAACAGAAGCCTTTGCCTGCCTGCCTTCCTCTCTTCTCCCCCCTCCCTCCCTGCCTCCCTCCCTCCCTCCCTCCCTCCCCTCCCCTTGCCATAGCCTCCCTGTGATTCTCATCTACATCTTTGTGCAGCTTCCTTCTTCTTTTCATTCTGCCAGACAATGCAGTCACCCCTCATCATGGAGCATGCACACGTGCCAGCTTTTATTAATCATCTGCTTCTCCACCGACTAACATCTTGTATGCCTCCCGCGCTTCCTGTACACAAAACAATGTCTCTTGGCTAGATAAATAGGACTGAGGCCACTAAGCTTTCAATCACAGAGCCTACTTTAGATTTGGTTTACTGAGTGCATGGTGAGAGAGACCTCGATCCCTCAATAAAGGACTCTGACACAGAAGGTCCTTTTACTCAATTTCCTTCACTACAGACAGAATGACTGGGATTTCTTTTGGTTTATAAATTATGAGATCCCAGACATCATAGGAACACTAATTACCATTATCTTTGTGCCTCTAGCCTGCAGGCTCCTATGGGAGGGTAAGGGGGAAGTGCTCACAAAGTGGCCTGTGGAGTCCTCATATCCCCTCTGAAGGTCCCTAAGGACCTGACCTCCTTCCACTAGCAGCCACATCTTAAAGGTCCTCTGCCTCCTGGTGGCACCATAGGTTTACTGGCCAACAGTCCATTAGCTTGCAGGCCTTTGGTGGGCGTTAAGACCTAAAGAAGAACAATATCCCATCTTATGTAATTGTTGCCATGATTTATTACATATTATGAATAAGACCATAGGCTGCCTGATAGAGACAAACCTGTCAGAATGCAGTGTTCACGGTGCCATCTTTCTGCTTTTATAAATTGTAAAGCAGGTAAATGTGTCCTTCATTGGGATAGCACGCACATCCAGCTGGTTTTGGATGAAATACTGTTTACCTTATGCAAAATCACTCCCATTATGTCTTTTAAAATCTTTTTTCTTTCTGAAATTTTTGTTTTCTCTTCATACTATTAAAATAACTCCACGTAATATATTCTAGTCATATTCTTTCCCTCCCCCCACTCTTCCCTGATTTCCTCCCACACTCATCTTCATGGTCTTTCTAGGCCTCTCTGTCTTAAAAAAATATAAATTAAAATTAAAAACCAAAAAAAGACAGAAAATACCAAATCAAGTCAGAACAAATAGCATACAAACTAGCTAGAGCTTCTTTTGTGTTCACCGATGTTGCTAGTCACGAGGCCTGCCTGAGATTGTCGTTGATTTATCCAGTGACATGCCATTGGAGAAAGCTTATTTTCCTTCTTAAGCAGGTCTCAATTACAAATAGTTTCTTGGTTAGGGATGTCTACTTCACCATGCTGGGACTTTGTTTAAAACCTGTGCAGGGCTTATGTGTGCTGTCACAGTCTCTGAGTACATGTGTGTATCAGCCCCTTTTAATCTTAAAAAAGGCAAGAATTTATCTCTTTAAGGTAAAGACAGAATACCTATATGTCCATACTTATAAACTCACTGCAAGGTACGTTTTTGCTAGGCAAGAGAGAACCACTAAAAGCACAGAGAAGAAATGTATTTAATTGAGGAGTCCGATGAACATGAGAAACATGTGAAAGAATATTGAACATAGGACATGTCAAGCAGTATTCAGACTATGGGAAGTTTTCATGGAATCCCCTTGTGTTCCAAAGAACTGTTTGAGAAACTGCATCAAATGTGCCTCTGTGAGAACTATGAGAGTACATCAAGAAGCTCTGCCTTTCTACTACTTGGCTCAGGACCAGGTTGTCCTAGCTGGGTTTACCATTGCTGAGATAAAACTCCATGACCAAAACCAAGTGTCAGGAAGGGTTTATTTGGCTTACACTTCCATGTCATAGTCTGTCACTGAAGAAAATCCAGGCAGGGATAAAAACAGCGTAGGCACCTGGATGCAGGAGCTGATGCAGAGGCCATGGAGGGGTGCTGCTTACTGGCATGCTCCCTATGGCTTGCTCAGCCTGCTTTCTTAGAGCATCCTGGACCACCAATAGGGTAGCTCCACCCATAATGAGTTGAGCCCTCTCACAGTAATCAGTAAATAATAGAATGCTTTACAGGTTTGCCTGAAGCTCAGTCTTATGGAGGCACTTTCTCAATTGAACTTCCCTCCTCTCAAATGACTGTAACTTGTGTCCACTTGACCTAAAGCCAGGCAGCACACTGTGAGCATAGTCTCAATGAGAGACGAAAGATCCTATTTCTAATCTACTTCATTCATCATATCGATGCTGTGGGAAGAGCATGGTTTCTAGCACCGCCCTTGCCTTTAAATCCCTGCTCTACCATCTACAAGGCACCAGTGCGCAATGTCAGTGTCTACATTTATTTAAGACAATAAAAATTTAAAGGAGGACTTCTGCTAATACACTGTATGGTTAAATTATTGTTCTTTGAATATGCATGATCTTTCACATTTTCCCACTCTTTGTCCTTCTCGGTTATATTTCCATGCCCCTTCAAATACGAAGAGGAAGGGCAGCAAAGAATAGAGAGGCTGGGCTGAAGTTTATAATACAGAGTTGAAAACTGAAGAGAATGAGAGAGACAGGCCTCCCAGATCTGGCAGTAGAGGGCTTGGGCCAGGGCCAGGAGTGTCTTTGTACACCAGCTGTCAGCCATGTCAAGAATGTTCCAGAAGGCAGCTATGAGATGAGGGTCATTTCGTGATGTTTTATTTACACTGAGAACTAAGTCTTTCCTTTCGAGTTTTCTTGTATTTTTGTGCCTGTAAGTTAGAATGCAGAAAACATTCTGAATCTTGGACTATTTACACTCCGTGTGACAGGACAAATTTCTACCAAAAAGCATATTTGTTTAAAATTCTCTCTTTGCTTTCTCTTGAACCTTTTATAGCATTCTCACTTCACAGCTAGAACAGACAGATCCTAGTTGTTTTAGATGAAATTCGCCTTTCTGTCATAAATACTGATACTCTCTTTCATTTAGCAAGATACTTTCTCTACATATTGAATCTCTGTAATCTGTGGCAAGCTCCTTCTTGAGAAGGTGGCCAGTCTCCCAGCGTTCTTACTTCCTAAACTTCCTTTTGCTAATATTGCTGAGGAAACTCACTTGGGGCTTCCTCTTGAGTTTCAGGAGACTAGTGGTTAGTGCTATCCTTGTTTGGAGAGAGGCCACCAGTCCCTGTTCTGAAAACAATCCTGGGAATGTCTGCTGACAGCCAGTCCTCTGCCTCTAGGATTCAGATCTTGCACCTTTTCCTCCCCCCATCCAACCACCTGAAAGAAGTAACTTTCCACTGTGCTGCCACCAGTGCCACTGTGGTAGGAAACTGCCAAATCGACTAGCTCACTAAAGACAAATGTCTCTATTAACATCCTGGCTTCACTGCTGAATTGCAGTGCAGTATCTTGCTTCGAGATGTTGTTAGCTGTTTTTTTTTTTTTTTTTTTTTTTTTTTAACAAGATTAAATTATTGCTATTTGAATATTCATGATCTTCATTATCTGTAACACCCTTCTCTTTGCTTCTTATCAACATCATATCAAGTTAGCTAAATATGCATTTCTTTTTGAGTCTCATAAAATGTGGTCCATATCCAGAAATATAGAAATAGTTGTATAAGCACAGAGGTGGACCTTTTGTGCCTAGTCTTTTCTTCTAGGCCACTGTGTTTTGTATTGGCACTATTTAACAGCAATGGACAGTAAGAGCTTTGACCCTATGGCCCACTTACCATCCCACCATTAATGCAGTTCACTAGCATACCCACAGCTCCATTTCATGATGAAATTGATCCTCTAGGCTCCATTTCTAAAAAATAACCTGGGAGCTTTTCTCCACCCTTTACTGGATTGTTTTGACATGTGCAGTTACAGTGGACTGTGAATTTGTGCATGTATTTGCATGCCCATTTTCTTACCCAGATAGGACAGTTTCCTGCTGAGGGACTGATAGCATACCTCATCAACTGCCACCCCTCAGCAGTGATGAGAATGATAAGTGAGGGAGCTCAGCATGAGGGAGAGTGGGAAGGCACTGGGCAGGAAGTCAGGAGATGGGCTTTCCCATCTCCTGCGTATACTAATTTGCTGTGTGACCTTGGACAACTTATTTAACCTCTGCAGAGCTCAGTTCCTTCACCTTATTTAACCTCTGCAGAGCTCAGTTCCTTCACCTGTGAAATGGAGTTAATGGTACCTGCACTTCTTAACTCAAAGGGCTACACAGAGAGAAAACCTGATCATGGTTTTCAAACCACAGTTTCAAGCGGATAAACCAGTATTATTATGGGGTGCCTACCAGGGGGATTTCTCCTTCTGAGGTGAGGGGCAGTGTTAGCAGGAGTAGCTAATATGGGGCAGGCTTCCATTTCAAATTCTGTTCTGGACAAGGGAATCTGATCTGGTTTCTATGCTGAGCAGTGTGCATGTGCTGTTTCACCCAGGACTTCTCCGTTAGCACTGATGAAGGGCACACCTATCACCTGTTGTGCTGGTGGATAGATGCACAGCCTTTGCAGTCATTCAGATCCAGCCTTTATCCCTGACTGCGTCACTGTGACTGTGTCACTGGGTGCTTCAAGACCACTTATTCACATGCTCTGGTATATGATTGTGTCAGCTATGAAATGTAAACAAGTAAAGTTTGGATGTCAAATGTCCCCTACAGGCTCCTGTGTTTGAACCTATGGTTCCAATCAGGTGGCATTGTTTTGTGAGGTTTCAGATTATTTAGAAAATTGAGGCTTAGCGGGTAGTAATTCCATTTGGCCTGGCCTTAGTTCTGGTTGTAGTCTCTGCCTCTTTATCCCCTGCCTCATGTCCCTTCTATTACAGACTGACCAATTCCAGTGTCGCTGCCTTTCTCATCATGATGGACTGTTTCCACTAATGTCTGCATCAGAATAAACATTTCATTTCTTTATAGTTGTTCATGTTTAATATCTTGTCACAACAATAAGTAACAAATACAGGCACCAGAGTAGCACGGATACCCATGAGGTAGAGATAATCAATGCACTGGACCGCACAGCTCAGCACGGAGGACACACATGTAACCCCAGTGTTGTACAGTATCCAGGAGAGAAGATAACTTGGTCATGAGTTCAAGCTAATAGAAAAATTTCATTACCTGGCTAGCAATCACATTAGGTATTTGGGACCTAAGTATAGTCCTGGGACTTTCTCAAAAAAAGTGAGTTTTTAAGCATGAAATCTACCACATCCTTCGTTGACACTCCTCAGTCATCAAGAAAAGTTCCCCAGAAGCAGAACCACAGAGGCCATAAAGCAAAATTAGTACATTTAAAGACTTTCCCATAACCACAGACTTCTATGAATTATGTCTCTGTTCTCATTTTGTTGCTCCCTGCTGACTGGGTTGCAAGGTCTGAATGGTAATCCTATCATGGCATAAGGTCTTGTGTGCTTTTCCCATCATGGCAAAAGGTTGTGCTAAGGTCTTGTGGCCTGTATCATCAGCACTTGGGGAGCTGAGTTAGGAAGACCCAGAGCTCGGGAATGTAAGTTGGGTTTATATGGTGATATCCCATTTAAGGAAAGAGAACTTGGTTTCTGGTTTTCTGGTACATAATACCTCAATAAACTTGAGTTGCCAGCAAACAGCAGCAGCTTGAGATCTAGGCAGCTGAGTTTTCTTGTGCTTTTCTGAATGCTCAGGAATGACATTCAGTGGTCAACTTTAATGGAACTCATTATCTTCAACAAATGCAACCCTGACTGAAGAATAATTATCATTGAAGAATTAAAGCAAAGCCATTGTACTCTTATTCTATAGTGGCGTTGTGACTTCTCATGACAATTGAGTTGCCTTATATCAGTAGCCTCATACAGCTTTTTTGATAGGCTGTGGAGTCAGTATTACTCATGGAACCATTTTACAGATCTTCAGACTGATTCACAAAGGCACAGCCAGTTGTCCAGCAAATAGAGTAGAAGATCTTGCATATGCCTCTGAGAATCATATTCAGCTGTACTGAACAAAAGCCATATAATACTGTCAGTTTCTCCAGAGAAACCCAACAGCTAGGGGAAAGTGAGCAGGATGGAGGAAGATGGCTTAAGAAATTAACTGTGTGACTGCAGAGGCTTGCAAGGCCAAAATTTATAGAGTGGGGCAGCAGAATGGAGATCTGGGAAAAGTAAGGTGGCTATCTACTTGGAGAGTTCCCTTGTGTTTGCAGAGGTCAGTCTTTTAAGGTCCTCTAAAATGGAGATGTAATTATCTTTATTTGGCCTCCACATTTAACAGTAGGTTTCATTTTAACAACAAAACAAGAACTTTAACAGCATCACCCAGACAAGAATGATGAACTATCCTATACCATAGACTATGTGTGCTCACAGTCAGCCATCATAGAGCACCTAGGCACACTGAGTGCAGCATTCACCACCACAAGTACAAGTGAAGAGTTTACTGTTCTCAAATGCAAATCTCCCTCAAGACCAGCACCTTCCATCACTGCTGCCTTATACCTCGTCCAGTCTCCTGTCTGAGGAGTTACAAGGGAGAAGCGTCACCATCCCAAGTCTCCGAGGATTGCCAAGATGATTGGCAAAGGGCAAAACTAACAATATCATGTTGTCTGAATCTTTTCTTTTTCACAAAAGTTATTTTGGAAGCCTCATCTAGCAGTTTCTTTTTGGTCTTCTTGCTCAGTTATCTTTTTGATCATGCATAGATGCAAAGAAGTCTCAAAAGCTGAGTATGTTTTTCAAGGTCACTCCAAAAGAAAGGGAGGGGGAAGACTACCCATCACACCAAAATGCTCACCAGGAATACATGGAGGGTGTGTGCCCTCACAGGGACTTTCTTTTATAGTAATCACCTTTGACATGAGCCTCTAGGATTAATTAAAAAACTACTTTAGATTGGTTTTAGGGGTGTATGTAAGTCAGAAGTAGAGCTTTTGTCTGTCATATACCAAACCCCAAGGGTGATCCTCAGGACTAAAATTAATTAATTAATTAATTAATTAATTAACAAGTACGTAAATTAATAAAATTACCCTCAACTTGATGGAAACCAGTAGAAAGTTAAGGTGAAATCTAGCAGACAGCACACTTTCTTCTCTGTCTCAGTCAAAGGAAAGATATTTATTTCTTCATTCTGTGCTGATAGAAATTAGAAATGTAGAAAGAAAGAAGATGGGGAAGGAGGGCAGAGGGGAAGGGAAAGAGGGAGGGAAGGATGAAAGAAGGGAGGAAAGGGGCAAAACATAGGCAGGTATCTTAGTTCCTACACTATTGCTGTGAACAGACACCTTGAACAAGGCCACTCTTAAAAAGGAAGGCTTGTAGTTGGGGGCTTGCTTACATTTTCAGACATTATCATCACTGTGGGAATCAGACAGGAATGGTGTTGGAGCAGCAGCTGAGGTCTTTATATTCAGATCTGCAAGCAGAGACAAAAAAATGAGAAACTGGACTAGGAACAGGCTTTTGAAACCTCAAAGCCCACCTGCAGTGACACACCTCCTCCAAAAGGCCACACTTCCCATTCCTCTCTAAAATGCTCATCAACTGAGGATGAAGCATGCACTTGTATGGGCCTATGGAGGCCATTTCATTCAAAGCACCAAACAAGGTATACCGGAGCGATGCTAAATGTTTATGTAGCTGATATATGTCCAAAAAGGATTTTTCAAACCTGTTTTGAAAACAGTTCTCTACCTGATCATAGTAACAGTTTAAGTGTTCCATGAAACCTAGAAAGAGAGGAAGTAGGAAGGGAAGGAAAGAAAGAGCAAAGGGGGAGGAGAGGAGGGGAAAACAGAGGAAGGGAAAAGAGGAAGGGAGGAGAGAGGAAGGAAAAGAGAGGAAGGGATGGGGGAGGGGAAAGGAGGAGAGAGGAGAGGGGAGAAGAGAGGACCACATTGGAATTCTGTAGTGTCTAGGAACTAAAGAAATAATAACTGGAGAAGTGATTATCAGGGAGTCCTGAAAAGTCTACATTGATACTTGCTTTTTTTTTTTTTTTTTAAACAATCAGGCATTTGGAAGCTCTTTACAGTTACAAGTAAATATTTTAAAAGCTATTTAATGAAAGTTATTTATAAGTAGACTAAGGACTATGTTACCATTACAGTATTATTGAATTGTAAACAGAGCTAAGAGTGTCAATTTTTTAAGTTTTGCTCAGGAAGAAGCAAAGAAAGAAAATAATGTTTTATCAAGGGGCTTCCTCAGACTCATATACACATACACACATGTCCGTCCAAGTCTCTTGCATCAGGATGAGTCTCTGTGTTCCCCTATACTTATTTCATATTCCTGCCTCAATATCACTGTGAAACGACTTTGTTGTATAATTTCCTGTGTAGCTCTTTTAGCATTTTTTGCAATTCTAATTCTCACTGGTTATTGCATTACAAAAGGATGGAGGGAAGATGGATTTGCATGTGGGATATTTTAAATTTCAATGTCAGGGGTCATTAGTCCACCCCGCCCAGTTCTACCTGGGAGCTGGGCTTTTACATCCCAGAAGTAATCTACAAAAGAGCTTTTTTAAAATGGGGTTTCAGATTTATTTTTTACATTCTCTGAGCCTCAAATGCCAAATGAGAAAGAATCTAAAACCAAGATAATTTCCATATATTTGAATGTTTTTGTGTTGTTTCTCTCCATTCTGTCTGGGGACAGCAGGGACAGTCACATTTCCTTGAGCTTGCTTTGCCTGCAGTCATAGGCACCACCATCTCTGTACTATAGTTGGAACAAATACCTTCTGTGATAATTGGCAGTGAGCACTACCCAGAGTGACCTATAGGCTGCCCCTCCACTCTCTGTAAGTCACCATGCAGTCTATACTTTCCTTCTGTCACATTGGATTAAAGTTACAATCATTGTGAATATTACCATCCTTTTGAGTTTCCACCAAAGCCAATCTAGGTCTGTTGCAGGATGCTGCTTATCCAATTACGTTAGGGCAGCAGGAGGCCTGTGATTGGACAGCGAAAAGGGAGGTGGGGCTAAGAGGGAGAGGAAACAGAAGGGAAAAGGGAAAGATGAAATGGAGGCAGACATGAACCAGTATGGCTTTAACCAGCCACAGGTACTATGATATGATAAGGTTAGAATAATTGGGATAACGCTGTTATCATTACCAGTTGGTTCAGAAATTATTGTAGTGGCATCTCATAATTGTGATTTTATTGATACATAAATATGATAGGTTGATTATAAGGTTCAAGAGTTTTGCTTTACTTGGTTACAGGAATGTGGGACCGCTGATGGCAGGGAGGGAACTAGTGGCTCCAGGGACAAGCAAGCCAGACACTGTTAGTGCTAGCTGGAGAGAGTTGGCAGTGGCAGGAGCACAGGAGCACAGTCCTGCTCCGCCGAGGAGTTGGCAGGTTGAGAGAAGCAGGAGCATAGAGAGTTTGCGGATTCAGTTTTTAATATTTCCACAACATAGGTATACAATGCTGCCTCGTAATCTGGTCTTCCACATTAATGACCCCCCACTCTCCTGCATCCTCCATGATGATGACCCCCACTCTCCCCATGCTCCATGATGATCCCCACTCTCCTCCATCCTCCATGATGATCCCCGCTCTCCCCATGCTCTATGATAAGCCCCACTCTCCTCTGTCCTCCAGGATGATTTGCCACTCTCTTCCCACTCAGACATTCAATAGTGACTCCCTCTTTTTTACTGCATGAATGACTTAATGTTTGGATTAGCAGGGGACAAGTAGGCAGGGGGTTTTCTCTGCAGGCCACCTCTCCCCAGACTACCTGTGACTAGATCCTGTGCTTTGTGACAGAGATCTATGGGTCCCTAATCTTTGTGTTTCCCTGGCCCCATTCCCTTTGCGTTTTACTGTTCATGTACCTGCTGAGATCTTTTCTATGATGCAATTATGGCAGCTTACTAAACTGCTGGATTACCAAGAGAGACAGAGGAGACAGAAAAGGACAGAAGGAGAAGGGGGAAGAGGTGTTTTTTTTTTTTTTAACTACTTGCTTTCTGCCCATGAATGTCCACCTGGGCCTGTGATCCTATCTTACCAAGTCTGTGTTTCTCCAGGTTCTGATCTCCCAGGACCTAGTATCACTACTGATGGCTGATGATTAGTTTCTTCCTCTGCAGTTTCTACTGGCTTTGGAGATCCCACCTCTCAAGGTTTCTTCCGGCCATACTAAACGTTTCAGGTCTGCCTGCCAATGTGCCTGCTTCTGTGTCTCAGGTTTCCAGATTCTGATCTGGTCAGGAGACCACTCTGTCCTCACTGCCCAAACATTCACATCCATCCCTCAGAGCTGAACACTGATGCTTTTCAAATCTCTCCTCCAGCTCAAACCTCATCTCTCAGCTTCTGAGTTTGACTTATATATCCCAGACCTACCCAGCACTCACTGGGGATGTCAATGTCTTAGCAGATAGAAAGCCACCATTCTGGCCCAAACCACACTGTGTTTTTACCAAGTAAGAAATTTTCTCTCTCTCTTTTTTTAATCTCACCATTGTCTTTACCTCATTGTTCTTGTTAAATTCTCTGATACTGTAACAAAATACCTGAGAGAATCAAGTTTTAAAAGGTGGTTCTTTTGGTTTATAGTTTCTATGTTTTTTTTTTGAGGTTCATTAATTCCATGGCATGGGGGCCTGTGACATTGTGGCAGAAGGGAACACATCTTAGAGATGGGCAGTCATCTCAGCTAAGATGTGAAAGAGAAAGGAGAGGAGGAGGGGCTGGAGTCCTATAATCCCCTCTGAGGATCATCCAGTGACCCAGTACCTCTCACTAGTTCTGTATCTTAAGATCTCTGGACTCTCCCAATAAGATCATGGGCTGGGGACGAATTACTTAACACATTGAGTATTTAGGGGACATTTACAATCCAAACTATAGTAAACATATTGACCACCTGAATAACCCTCTTGTAGCTAAAACAACCCAGGTGACTACTCGATCAACCCTCCTAGGGTTTCTTGTCTCAAAACAGAATCTCGAATCCTGCAGAAATTGTTGGTCTCCTCCCAGCGTTCTCCTGCCTGCAGACTACCCCACTGTGATTCCCCACTCTCAGGGTTAAAGGCTGTGTTGAAGACTTAGAAAACAAGTATTCACTGCCATCGGCAGTATGTGACTGTAGCCTTAGAAATGAGAGATACTGCTTCAATACCTAGATATCTATTTGCTATTCATTATTAAATCAATGAACATTGAGTACCCACAACATCAGGGTTTGCTCCAGCAGCAGAGGCCCTTTGTTATCATTCAGAAGTTTGAAAGATCCTGCTTTCTGACTTATCCCAAGACCTTGTCTTCCTGGCTGTCATCTTGCTTTGCCTGCCCCCTCCCGTTACTCGGTTCCCAGCCTGCATCATAGGCAAAGTATTCTCTTTCATAAACCTTTCCGTCTGTTTAGATAAATCTGCAAGGTGCTGCTGAGTCAGTCTCTCACTCTTCTAGAAAGCAAGTTTCTAGATATTTGTGTGGTTGGCTCTTTTCTAGAGCGATTTCATAAAACATACCTTACAAGTAGTGGGCACTCAATGCTCATTCTTTGAATAAATGAATAATTGATAAACATGTCTCAGTACTTAAGCAATGGCTCTTTCTTCTTAGTCTATAGTCGCAACACTACATTTGGCAGTGAACTCTTGTTTTCTGAGTCTTCAGCACAGCATTTGGCTTTTTACAGCCTTGATCAATTTATACTGTTGTCTTTCCCCAAATTATACAGGAGTGTGAACTCTTGAGTTTATGGCCCTCGAGTCATCAGCAGGAAGCCTCCAAGGAAGAGAATATTAGTTAAGGATCAGAGTCTGTGAACTCTTCAATATTAAACTCTTCTTCTTTCTTTCTGTACCACAGGAAACAGATGGTGTACACAAATTGAATAATTTAACTGGAGTTTAATAAAGGTATTGTTTTCAAACCACAAGGCAAAACACAGTACCTGGAGGTTGGTTGCAACCTTTTATGAGATTATCCAAGGCCTGATGGGGACAGGGAAAGAAGGTTCCTAGAGTCCTGGGGGAAGCTGTGGGGTGACCTTCTGGGAGAGACCATGTGATGGGAGCCACCTGGCAGGACTAGCATCCTTGTTATGAGAATTTCAATAATTCAGTGCTAAGTTCACAAATATCTTGTTAGGGGATGGAATGAGTGTCCTTCTTTCTGACTTCTGATTTGGATCTCTCATAGTGCAAACAGTATTAAAGGCAAGGAGCTCTGGGATGAAGGAGTGCCAGCTAGTCTCTCTGGCTAAAGGGCAAGTGGCAGGTGTGCCACACAACAGCCAAACACCTTCTTCCACGCTGCCATAGGTGTCCCCTGCTTCTACACTCATTTTCTTCTTGTCCTCTATGCATACAGTGGCCAAAATAAAACCATTGGCCAGTTTGGGTGGCTCTGCTACATTTGGAATAAAATCCAGACCTGTGCTGCAGCGACTTCCATCCTCCAGGTCTGGCCAGTTTGTGTCTGCTGCCAAGTTGATCCTTCCTACCTATCCTTGGCTTGCAATGCCCACTTCCAGCAGCTGTTACTTCCCAGAAGGCGCATGGTTCATCACATCAGTGGTCTTCGGAGATTCCTGCCCTTCTCTACAGGATATATGCTCTTGATCTCTTTCTCTGCCTTTTTATTTCTCTAATGGTAAATCCAATCATCAACATTTCACCTTGCCTATCTTCCTGGTCTAGAGGAAGTTTCCATTTATTCCATATTCTCTACCAGGGAACACTTGCCTTAACTTTCCCTCTCCCTCTTTGGTTAATGTTTAGTTTGGCTTTAAGCAAGCCCAAATCAGTTTCTTCTAGACTTAAGTTTCCCTGCCTGGTTCCTTCTCTTAGGCTCAGAAACAAGAAGAATTTCTGGCCCAGGTGGAGCCTCAATATTTGGTGACTTGAATGAATGCACCTTCTTTTTTTTTTTTTTTTTAAATGTTTGTTTATTTATTTATTTATTTATTTATTTATTTATTTATTTATTTATTTATTATATGTAAGTACACTGTAGCTGTCTTCAGACACTCCAGAAGAGAGCATCAGATTTCATTACGGATGGTTGTGAGCCACCATGTGGTTGCTGGGATTTGAACTCAGGACCTCTGGAAGAGCAGTCGGTGCTCTTAACCGCTGAGCCATCTCACCAGCCCCAAATGCACCTTCTTTTAAACAAAGGTGTTTTGTCCCTTGTGCAGTAACTTAAATAATTAAAATAAACTTGCAAAAAAGATATCTTAAAAACAGTTGGAAGTTCGCCCTTCTTGTATTTGGGGATCTCAAGCATATTAATGAGAGCTAAACATGTATTTGAACATGCTACTAATAACAGGGGTGACTTTCCATGTCTTTGGTAGGTTGTTTTCCTCAGTTGACCTATTATGTATGACTTTCACAAAAATTAAGCTGAGAGCTGAGCTGATGCCCAGTTCAGCTTTACACTAGCTGTTATATGAAGCTGACTTTCTGGGTGACATACTTGACAGTGATTTTGGTGATGACTAGTCTTGAGTTTTCAGGCTAGAAGGACTTGGCCAAACTCCACTGGAGCACCAACTGAGTAAGTCTGTGGACAAATGATTCAGCTTTTCAGATTCGGATTTTTCACACTTGTAAAAAAAAAAAAAAAAAAAAAAAAGGATAATGCCACACAGTTACATCAGCTGGTGTCCACACCGGTACTGATTCTGTTCTTCTCAAAGTGTGCTCAAAGCCTCCCTCATGGCACATTAGCTGCTGCTCACGGGTTCCTTTGCCCGAGTCCGCCGCACTGGGCTTTGTATCAGGGCCGGTGTCTGCTTACTGGGAGTCTTGCTACAACTTGCTGGTGTTTGAACTTCCCTCTATGAAGTTAGACCCAGTCTCCAGGAGAAGCTGTCTAGAGTTTGATGGCGTCCATGGAAGAAGAATTAGTCCATGAATGTTGTCTCCCTTGGGAGACAACGTTAGTTCTCCTTTCATCTTTTGCTTTTCTTTCAGTTCAGTTTAATTAATGACGTGTTTGAGACACATGCTCTATGCAAGGCTAGGTCTTTCCTTCTCCTTTTATACAAATTAGAATTATGAGGTTTACAGAGAAGAAATATTTAGGAGCAGGTAACTTTTGCTAAGATTTGATGAAAAAATAGAATATCTGGATGGCAGTGTGGAAATTCATTTGGTCTTATGTGTTTAATCTTTTAAAAATTTATTCTTTGATGATTTGATATAGTACATTCTGGTCATTCTCACCCTGCCCTCTCATGCTCCTTCTGCTCTTGCCAAAGCACTACTCCTCCCAAAAAGTGTCCTCCCATGTTCATGTCTTTTTATAATGTTTTATCTTCTGCTCTGTGTAAGACTGTATGTCACAGCGCATCTTCATGAGTATGGGCTTGTCTTAAGATTTCTATTGCTGCAATGAAACATGACCAAAAAACAGGGTGGGGAGGAAAGGGTTTATTTAGCTTGCATGTCCACCTGTCACCAATAAATCCATAAACATAACAGCTAGCTACTGTCAGGACCTAGTTTGGACCCAATTCCTCTCTTACTGTCTCTCCTTCCTCTCCAGAAGGCCTATGCGATGGCAAGGTGTCAGGGAGTGAGATTCTCACCCGTAAGCTTGCTTTCCTTTTAAAGAAAGGAGCAAATCATCTGGCTCCTTAAGCAATTTAAATATTATTAAAAGAGAAACCTGGTGGGATTCAGCATCAAAGTTATTCTCCTGAAATGACCTTCTCAGAGCACCTTTTCCACTGTATAAATCCTCCCAAGGTCTCAAGGCTCATCTCCTCCAAACTAGGAAAATCCTTCAATATCCTCTCTCTGGGTTCCTCCATAGCTCTCAAACTCAAGTGCCTCCCAGGCACCAGATTATTTGTAGGATGCCAGCTAATTTCTAGCTGGTCAAGGTTGAATGTGGGGATATGACGACTATAGACCGAGTGCTCTTTAAATTCATGTACCAGCAAGTTTGGCCCACCCATACCCATTGCTGCCCCTATTTTCTAGCAAATGTCTCATTTTTAAATACTGAATTTAAAGGGTTAAAGCAAGCCCAGTAATTTTCAGCTTCTGTTCCCTACTGAACTTAAGATTCTTAATGTTCTATCATGCACTGGTAAGAGGAGAGGTATCTCAGATCAGTAAGACTGCCACTTTCATAGGAAAACATAAGGAAATTAGTAGGTACTTTCAAAACAACACAGACCCCCAATGTAGGAGCTAGAGAGTACCCAAGATCTGTAGGGGTCTGTGACCCTATAGATGGAACAACAATATGAACTAATCAAAACCCCCAGAGCTCATGTCTCTAGCTGCATATGTATTAGAAGATGGCCTAGTTGGCCATTACTCGGGAAGAAAGGCCCTTGGTCTAGCAATGTTTATATGCCCCAGTATAGGGGAATGCCAGGGCCAAATAGTGGGAGGGGGAGGGTAGGGGACCAGGGCGGGGGTGGGTACAGGGGACTTTTGGGATAACACTTGAAATGTAAATGAAGAATTTCTCTAAAACAACAACAACTACAACAACAACAACAACAAAAAACCACAGACGTCCTAGGCAGCTGCATATGCATGGAATATGCATGGACTCTCATCTGTTTTGGGAAACAGAACAAGAAGATAAGTTTATGTCTGAAGTTGTCAGAAAGCAACTTTGAAGTCAGCTTGGGCTATGTGAGACCTTGTCTTAAAACACAAACACACAGTAAATGTAAAGCTTTTAAAGAAACTGAATAGTTCTTAAGTAGAATGATGGGGAAGGAGGCTGTGAAATGCTGTTTTCTGAGCATGCCACGGTTATTGTACCCATTAACTTGAAGCAACTGTGGTTGCTTGTGTGGGGCCTGCATAAGACTGGGTCCCTCAACATCTAGTCATTGATGGGGGAAGGACTCCTAGGGCCCTGCCCCCTCCTGATATGCAGGGAGGATGGGTGGTTGACAGTTGTTAAGAGAGGGGATGTAGTGATGTAACCACTGGTAAACCCTCCATGTTCCAGGAGAGAGTGCCTCGCCTGTACTGGCTAGTTTTATGCCAACTTGACATGTTAGGCTGACCAGAAAGGAGGAAATCTCAGTTGAGGAAATGCCTCCATGAGATCCAGATGTAAGACATTTTCTCAATCAGTAATCAGTGCGGAAGGGCTCAGCCCATTATGGGAGGTGCCATTCCTGGGCTGGTAGTCCTGGGTTCTATAAGAAAGCAGGCTGAGCAAGCCAGGGGGAGCAAGACAGTAAGCAGCATCTTTCCATGGCCTCTGCATGAGCTTCTGACTCCAGGTTCCTACCCTTCTTGAGTTCCTATCTTGATTTCCTTTGAAATTGGTTACAGGTGAGCATGTCTCTGTGTAGGGTGTCTAAGTATTTGGAACAACCACCACTGCAATGAAGACTCAGATCTGTCAAAGAATGTAAGATGTATGAAAAGGCCATTGTTGTAACAGCTACCAAAGGTAGTGAAAATTTGTAGTCTTTACAGTAGTTCAGGGGGTACTTTATAACATCAACTGGGCACATGAAAAGGGTAGGTGGTGGCAGTGAGTTGTACCAGGAGATCTTCCAGCACAGCGCCTTTGTCTTTAAGCCCACCTCTGACATCAGAGACTTGGTGCCCTGTAGGATTCCTGCCAGGCCTCTGCTTATTCCTGGGGTTTTCTATGATGAGGCCTCATTTTCTTCAGAGGTGTAGATGCTGGAATTGCACCCAAGCTGCTGTAAGTAGTGTTTCACCAAGCTTTTGTAAGCCACCAATGAAATTCATTGGTTCATGCACACACCAAGAAAATAACAACAGCAAAGAAGAAAAGACATGACTGAGGAAGGGGATGAATGGGAGTGGGAGAGGAGTAAGGTAGGGTGCCAGGGTCTAGATATACTAAACACACTGTGCACATATCTGAAAAATGTCATTGTGAAATCCATCATTATGTGTAAACAACATGATAATAAAACATTCAAGCCTCGTATTTTTAAATGGGCACTTTTAGAACATAATTGTTTATGACTTGTAACTTCTTCCTGTTGAGGACTTGTTTTGATGTTGCATGTTAGCCTTTGAGCAACAGGCATGCAGAGGGCTGAGGAGAGCTGACAGAGGCCTGCAGGTGGCTGTGCTTCTGGAACTGTTGGGGAATTCTAAATGGACAACTTTTATTTTCCTGACAAGACAGGATGCTTTGCATAGTTTATCTTTCAAAGGCCTACCATAGGCTTTATCCATGTTAAAGTGGAAACAGATCTCCCTCTAAAGGAAAGACCCTTTATTGATCCCAGCCTTTTCCTTGTGCTGGAAAAGGTGCCTTTTAAACAATCAGAAACCATGGTTTCTTTCTCATGTAATCTTCTGTTTATCCTTTCAGAGGCCTTACGTACTTAAAAACAAATTTCCCATGGAAATTGTCAAACATACCCACTCAGCAAAGACTACCCCCCCCCTCCAATAATCCTTAGTAGTTCTCATTGGAGAAGTTCAAAGCATGACTGTCCCTAGCCCACATGCTTCCTGTGCCTTGCCTTCCATCCCTGTCTCTAGCTCATGAGCTCCCTAGAAGTACTTTAGACTAGATTTCAGCTAGTGGTGCCCCGAGGAAATCTAAAGCCCTGAGTTGGGATTATATTCGCTGGAAGAATCAAGAAATCAATTTCCTTCAAGGGAAATATAGCAAGTCGGCCTTAGCAGGATATTGCTTAATGTAACTGAACTCCCAGAAGAAACAGGAGCCAACTGTTTATTCCCTTACCTAGTGGAGGTGAGATCATGGAATTCCAGGTCCCTTTCTGAATTACCATCCTGAGGAGTGAGTCTGCCTTTCGCACTGACAGCCACCCCGTCCTTTTTAGTTGTTCTGGACCTGACTGTTTCAGTCATCACCAGAGAACCCCATATCTTCAGCTGACTCCAACTCAGGGACTAGAAGAATTAATGGGTCAGAACTTTATCCATAACTCTGTAACTCCATGGCATTATTTTTTTAATAGTTCATAAAGTTCTTATTTTTCCTTTTAGGCCTAGATCTCCTTTGTGGTAAAGGAGAGCTTTTCCAGCTTCAGACATGCCTCATAAAAAAGGCTTTAAAAAGAATGTTGGGTTGCATGACTATCTGCAATTCATTTTCATAGGATATTCAAGAATTGCTCCAGAGTCTGTGTCTGAATTTGTTCTAACATAAAGAATCCTGGGGTCAGCAACTCTAGTGTTGGCAAATGAGTTTGGAATCCTTAGAGACCTGGGATGTTGATGTAGATTGGTTAAATCTGTTGAAAGCTTTAAGACTAGATTCTAATCACTAGAGGAATGATTAAGAGATACTGATATAGCTGTCTCTTCTGAGGCTATGCCAGTGTCTGGCAAATACAGAAGTGGATGCTCACAGTCATTTATTGGATGGAACAGAGGGGCCCCAATGGAGAAGCTAGAGAAAGTTCCAAAGGAGCTGAAGGGGTCTGCAACCCTATAGGTGGAACAACAATATGAACTAACCAGTACCTCCAGAGCTCTGGTCTCTAGCTGTATATGTAGCAGAAGATGGCCTAGTCGGCCATCATTGGAAAGAGAGGCCCCTTGGTCTTAGAAACGTTATATGCCCCAGTACAGGGGAATGCCAGGTCCAAGAAGTGGGAGTGGGTGGGTAGGGGAGCAGGGCAGGGGGAGGGAATAGGGGACATTCAGGATAGCATTTGAAATGTAAATGAAGATCTTGTCTCCTGGGTCCCTCTGAGACCAGTATGCACAGATCAGCTTGCAGACTACTGAGGGCAAGCGAGTAGACTGCAGAAGTGACACAGCTTCTAGGATAGGCAGAAGCAACACAGCTTCTGAGACAGACCCCCATTTCAGCTCCAGACATCCAGGCACTTTCCCCACCAGAGGAGAGGTGACTATCTGGGAGGGCTCTGGCCTCCAGAGCAGGTGAGAGTACCATCTTGTGTCTTGGGTCCCTCAGAAACCAGTCTGTGCAGGTGAGCAAGCAGACTGCAGAGGCAACCCATCTTCTGGGACAGGCCCTGTTTTAGGCCTTCATATTCAGCCAGGAGGCAGGTCTGAATGCCAGACCTCTGTGTACCTTCCCTATAAGAGGAGAGCTTTCCTGAAGAGAGTACTCTGAGCACAGAGACTCAGAAGAGAGCTGGACTCCCAGGACAGCTGACAGAGGCTAACAGAATCACAGGAGGAACAGGCTCCAGCCAGAGAAAACTGTAACAACTAACTCCAGAGATTACCAGATGGCGAAAGGCAAATGTAAGAATCTTACCAACAGAAACCAAGACTGCTCATCATCATCAGAACCCAGCACTCCCACCTCAGCCAGTCCTGGATACTCCAACACACCCGAAAAGCAAGATTTGGATTCAAAATCATATCTCATGATGCTGGTAGAGGACCTTAAGAAGGACTTTAATAACTCACTTAAATAAATACAGGAGAACACTGCTAAAGAGGTAGAAGCCCTTAAAGAATCACAGGAAAGAACTACTAAACAGGTAGACGTCCTTAAGTAGGAAACACAAAAATCCCTTAAAGAATTACAGAAAAACACAACCAAACAGGCAATGGAATTTAACAAAACAATCCAAGATCTAAAAATGGAAGTAGAAACAATGAAGAAAACCCAAAGGGAGACAACTCTGGAGATAGAAACCCTAGGAAAGAAATCAGGAACCATAGATGCGAACATCAACAACAAAATACAAGAGATTGAAGAGAGAATCTCTGATGCAGAAGATTCCATAGAGAACATGGGCACAACAGTCAAAGAAAATGCAAAATGCAAGAGACCCTAATTTAAAAAATCCAGGAAATCCAGGACACAAAGACAAGACCAAACCTACAGAAAATAGGGGTAGATTAGAATGAAGATTTTTCAACTTAAAGGGACAGCAAATATCTTCAACAAGATTATAGAAGAAAACTTCCCAAACCTAAAGAAAGAGATACCCATGAACATATAAGAAGCCTACAGAACTCCAAATAGACTGGACCAGAAAAGAAATTCCTCCAGACACATAATAATCAGAACAAAAAATGCACTAAATTAAGACAGAATATTAAAAGCAGTAAGGGAAAAAGGTCTAGTAACATATAAAGGCAGGCCTATTAGAATTACACCAGACTTCTCACCTGAGACTATGAAAGCCAGAAGATCCTGGACAGATGTTATAGAGACACTAAGAGAACACAAATGCCAGGCCAGGCTGCTATACCCAGAAAAACTCGCAATCACCATAGATGGAGAAACCAAAGTATTCCATGACAAAACCAAATTCACACAATATTTTCCACAAATCCAGCCCTTCAAAGAATAATAAAGGGAAAACACCAACACAAGGACGGAAACTACACCCTAGAAAAGGCAAGAAAGTAATCCTTCAACAAACTTAAAAGGAGATAGCTGCAAAAACAGAATCAAAAAAACAAAAATTACAGGAAGCAACAATTACATTTCTTTAATTTCTCTTAACAGCAATGGACTCAATTCCCCAATAAAAAGACATAAACTAATAGACTGGCTACACTAAGAAGACCCAACATTTTGTTGCTTACAGGAAACTCACCTCAAGGAAAAAGACAGACACTGCCTCAGAGTGAAAGGCTGGAAAACAATTGTCCAAGCAAATGGTCCAAAGAAACAAGCAGGAGTAGCCATTCTAATATCGAATAAAATTGGCTTTCAACCCAAAGTTTCAAAAAAGACAAGGAGGGGCACTTCATACTCATCAAAGGTAAAATCTACCAAGAGGAACTCTCAATTCTGAATATCTATGCTCCAAATGCAAGGGCAGCCACATTCAGGAAAGAAACTTAAGTAAAGCTCAAAGCACACATTGCACCTCACACAATAATAGTGGGAGACTTCAACACCCCACTCTCATTAATGGACAGATCCTGGAAATAGAAACTAAACAGAGACACAGTGAAACTAACAGAAGCTATGAAAAAAATGGATTTAACAGATATCTACAGAACATTTTATCCTAAAACAAAAGGATATACCTTCTTCTCAGCACCTCATGGTACCTTCTCCAAATTTGACCATATAATTGGCCACAAAACAGCCCTCAACAGATACAAAAATATTGAAATTTTCCTGTGCATCCTATCAGATCACCATGGACTAAGGCTGATCTTCAATAACAACATAAATAACAACACCAACATTCAGGTGGAAACTGAACTACACTCTACTCAATGATACCTTGTTCAAGGAAGAAATAAAGAAAGAAATTAAAGACTTTTTAGAGTTTAATGAAAATGAAGCCACTTCGCCCCTTCCTAGAATAAAGAACAAAGCACACATTGAAGGAGTTACAGAGATCAAGCATGGAGCTGAAACAAAAGGATGAACCAACCAGTGACTGCTGCAGCCGGGAATCCATCCCATATTCAGCCACCAAACACAGACACTATTGCATACAGCAGCAAGATAGTTCTGAAAGGGCCCTGATATAGCTGTCTTGTGGGAGGCTATTCCAGTGCCTGGCAAACACAGAAGTGGATGCTCATATTCAGCTATTAGATGGAACACTGGGTTCCCAAGGGAGGAGCTAGAGAAAGTACCCAAGGAGCTGAAGGGGTCTCCAACCCTATAGGTGGAAGAACAATATGAACTAACTATTCCCCTGTAAGATTTAGAAATATTCCTATTTCAAACACGGGCTGTTCCTGTATCCCAAGAACCACGAAAGACCTGTCTTGGTGCAAATTGCAAGAGGACTTTATTTATCAGCTAGCTGAGGAAGAGCTCTTTTCACCCCAGGGGCTGGGGAGCTCGACCCAGAGCAGCAACAGTAGGGGGCTTTTAAGGAAAAAGTGAGAAGTTGGGAGGAGTTGGGAGGAGTTAGGCTACAGCTCTTCTCTGGGCAGGGGGGTGGGGTAGCCTTGCTGAAGGAACAAAGAGAGGGAGTGAGCTGTCCTTGGAGTTATCTCTGGGTCTCTGACACAGACAGTCAGGCTGGAACACCAAGGCCAATATGTGGGAGTGGGTGGGTAGGCTAGCAGGGTAGGGGATGGGGGAGGGGTTAGGAGACTTTCGAGATAACATTTGAAATGTAAATGAAGAAAATATCTAACAAAAATTGAAAAAAAATGAAGCCACAACATACAGAAACTTATGGGACACAATGAAAATATTCCTAAGAGGAAAACTCATAGCTCTGAGTGTCTCCAAAAAGAAACTGGAGAGAGCATACACTAGCAGCTTGACAGCACACCTAAAAGCTCTAGAACAAAAGGAAGCAAATTCACCCAAGAGGAGTAGACAGCAGGAAATAATCAAAGTTAGGGACAAAATCAACCTAGTAGAAACAAAAAGAACTATTCAAAGAATCAACCAAACCAAGAGTTGGTTCTTTGAGAAAATCAACAGGATAGATAAACCTTTAGCCAGACTCACTAGAGGGCACAGGAACAGTATTCCAATTAATAAAATCAGTAAGGAAAAGGGAGACATAACAACAGATCCTGAGGAAATCCAAAACACCATCAGATCCTTCTACAAAAGGCTATATTCAGCAAACTGGAAAACCTGGATGAAATGGGCAAATTTCTAGACAGATACCAAGCACCAAATTTAAATCAGGATCAAATTAATGACCTAAACAGTCCTATATCCCATAAAGAAATAGAAGCAGTTATTAATAGTTTCCCAACCAAAAAAAAGCCCAGGACCAGATGAATTTAGTGCAGAGTTCAATCAGACCTTTAAAGAAGACCTAATTCCACTTCATCTCAAGCTATTCAACAAAATAGAAACTGAAAGTACTCTACCCGATTCATTCTATGAAGCCACAATTACTCTGATACCTAAACCACATAAAGACAAAACAAAGATAGAGAACTTCAGACCAATATTCATTATGCATATCGATGCAAAAATACTCAATAAAATTCTCACTAACTGAATCCAAGAGCACATCAAAACGATCATCCATCATGACCAAGTAGGCTTCATCCCAGGAATGAAGGGATGGTTTAATATATGGAAATCCATGAACGTAATTCACTATATAAACACTCAAAGACAAAAACCACATAATTATCTCATTAGATGCTGAGAAAGCATTTGACAAAATCCAACACCCCTTCATGATAAAAGTATTGGAAAGATCAGGAATTCAAGGCCTATACCTAAACATAATAAAAGCAATCTACAGCAAACCCGTAGCCAACATCAAAGTAAATGGAAAGAAGCTGGAAGCAATCCCACTAATATCAGGAACTAGACAAGGCTGCCCATTATCTCCCTACCTATTCAATATAGTACTTGAAGTCCTAGTCAGAACAATTAGACAACAAAAGGAGGTCAAGGGGGTACAAATTGGAAAGGGAGAATTCAAAATATCACTATTTGCAGATGATATGAGAGTATATATAAATGATCCTGAAAATTCCTCCAAAGAACTCCTAAACATGATAAACAGCTTCATTGAAGTAGCTAGATATAAAATTAACTCAAACAAATCAATGGCTTTTCTCTACACAAAGGATAAATGGGCTGAGAAAGAAATTAGGGAAACAACACCCTTCACAATAGTCACATATAAATATCTTGGTGTGACTCTAACTAAGGAAGTGAAAGATCTATATGATAAGAACTTCAAGTCTCTGAAGAAAGAAGTCCAAGAAGATCTCAGAAGATGGAAAGATCTACCATGCTCATGGATTGGCAGGATCAATATAGTAAAAATGGCCATCTTGCCTAAAGCAATCTACAGATTCAATGCAATTCCCATCAAATTTCTAATTCTGTTCTTTAATGAATTAGAAAGGGCAATTTGCAAATTCATCTGGAATAACAAAAAAACTAGGATAGCAAAAACAGTTCTCAACAATAAAAGAACCTCTAGTGGAATCACCATGCCTGATCTCAAGCTGTACTACTACAGAGCAATTGTAATAAAAACTGCATGGTACTCAACCCTATAGGTGGAAGAATAACCATGAACTAACTAGTACCCCCTGAGCTTATGTCTCTAGCTGCATATACAGAAGAGGATGGCCTAGTTGACCATCATTGGGAAGAGAGGCCCCTTGGTCATGCAGACTTTATATGCCCCAATACAGGGGAACGCCAGGGCCAAGAAGTGGGAGCCGGTGGGTAGGGGAGCAGGGCCGGGAGGGGGGAGGGTATAGGGAACTTTCTGGATAACACTTGAAATGTAATGAAGAAAACATCTAATAAAAGTTGGGGAAAAAAAAAGAATTCTCAACTGAGAAATAGCTACTGAGAAGCACCTGAAAAAATGTTCAACATCCTTTGAAATGCAAATCAAAACAACCCTGAGATTCTACCTCACACCAGTCAGAATGGCTAAGATCAAAAATTCAGATGACAGCAGATGCTGGCATGGATGTGGAGAAAGGAGAACACTCCTCCATTGTTGGTGGGATTGCAGGCTTGTACAACCACTCTGGAAATCAGTCTGGCAGTTCCTCAGAAAATTGGAAATAGTACTACCGGAGCATCATGCAATACTTCCTCTGGGCAGATATCCAGAAGATGTTCCAACTGGTAATAAGGACACATGCTCCACTATATTCATAGCAGCCATTTTTATGAAGCCAGAAGCTGGAAAAAAAAACAGATGTCCCTCAACAGAGGAATGTATACAGAAAATGTGGTACATTTACACAATGGAGTGTTACTCAGCTATTAAAAACAATGACTTCATGAAATTCCTAGGCCAATGGATGGATCTGGAGGCTATCATCCTGAGTGAGTTATTCCAATCAAAAAAGAACTCACATAACATGTACTCACTAATAAGTGGATATTAGCCCAGAAACTTAAAATACCCAAGATACAATTTGCAAAAGACATGAAACTCAAGAAAATGAAGACCAAAGTGTGGACACTTCGCCCCTTCTTAGAATTAGGAACAAAACACACATGGAAGGAGTTACAGAGATCAAGTGTGGAGCTGAGACAAAGGATGGACCAACAAGTGACTGGTACAGCCGGGGATCCATCCCATAATCAGTCATCAAACACAGACACTATTGCATATGCCAGCAATATTTTGCTCAAAGAACCCTTATAAAGCTATCTTGAGTGAGGCTATGACAGTGCCTGGCAAATACAGAAGGGGATGCTCACAGTCATCTAAGGATGGAACACAGGACCCCCAATGGAGGAGCTAGAGAAAGTACTAAAGGAGCTGAAGGGGTCTGCAACCCTATAGGTGGAACAACAATATGAACTAACCAGTATACCCAGAGCTCTTGTCTCTAGTTGCAAAGGTAGCAGAAGATGGCCTTCTGGTCATCATTGGGAAGAGAGGCCCCTTGGTCTTGCAAACTTTATATGCCCCAGTACAGGGAAATGCCAGGGCCAAGAAGTGGGAGTGTTTTGGTAGGGGAGCAGTGCAGGGGGGGCGGGGAGGGTAAGGGAACTTTCGGGATAGCATTTGAAATGTAAATAAAGAAAATATCTAATAAAAAAAGAAAAAAATGGAAATGAAGAAAATATCTAATAAAAAAATTGGAAAAAAAAAAGATATTGAGGAGCTCAGACATGAAATTTCAAAGTAGCACAGTAATGCATTTGGTATTGTTTCAAATAGCTAGCTCGTTTAGGGGCTGAAGAGGTGGCTCAGTGGTTAAGTGGTTTTGCAGAGGACATGAGTTCTGTTCCCACACCCATGTTTGTCAATTCAGGATTACCCGTAACTACAGCTTCATGGGTCTCTCCCTCACCCCCGCCCCCACACACTCACTATAAAATAATAATTTATTTTTAAAGAATACATCACTTAATTGGAAAGAGAGGCTACTTCTATCTTACCTTAAGTGGCCATTTGCCCTCTCTGACTTTCAATTTCTAATATGAAATTAGAAAAGTTTGGCTTATTATTTTCCAGCTATCATAAAGCCAGTAATTACTAAGATAGGCACTTCACTCATGTAATGTTCATAGTAGACACTCTGTTATCTGATATTGTTCTGTACACCTGATATGGGAGGGAGGCATAATTCCTGTCCTTTGGTTTCAGAGATAGCTGAAAATATGACTGAGAAGAGAAGAGTTTGTCACATGTACAACCCAAGGAGGAGAATACTATATGCTATGCAAGGCCCCATAGAAGCTGTGTTTAGGAACAAAGTGAATGATCAAGGAATGTGGCAAGAAGGCTTTGTAGTTCTCACACAGCAGGGTGACACTTGTTACTGTAGAGGAATATGCCTGACACACTGAGATAATACTATGGAGAGGAAACGCAAAACCCAACACATTGGGGAAATCACCAGCCGTGCTTAATTCATGAGGATGAGGGCATTTGTGCCTGAGCTACTTGAGGTTCCCTTAATCTTCTCCAGATGCCAAAGGGGCATGTCTACAACTTCTACCAAAAGGCAGATCCTCAAATGGCCTGCCCCTTTCTCAGTCTATTTTGCCCTTGACTGAGTTCATCCTGTTGAGTCCTGAAAACTCTCTCTCCTGGCCTCAAGCTACAGCTCTACCCAGAATAACTGTATGGCATGGGTTAGTCTCCCCTACCCCTCAAGTGAGACAAATAAGGTGTTAGCTGACTTCTCTAGCTACTAAGTATATAACTTTGGGCAAAATGTGGTCTTTTCCTCTATTCCTTACCTGTGTGTGCGTGTGTGCATGTGTGTGTGTGGGGGGGGGTGTGCATGTGTGTATGTATGGTGTAGGTATGTGTCCATGAACTTTTGATTATCAGTGTGTGCATGTGTAGAGGCTACAAGGAGACTCTGGATGGCCTTCTACTAAAGCCTCATACAATAGCCAACTTTATTCAGAGCATCAGACAATTTAACACTGCAGGTTAATAAAGGCCACCTGAGTAAACACTCTCATGAGTTCAAGCGGTATACAATCACAAAGACAAACCACAAATGGCAAAAACATGTTTTCCACAGAGGCATATGACAGCAGCTTAAGTAAACTCATTCCTGCACTCTACACCTGGGAGGAGCAGAAATAACACATTCCAAGATCAATTCTGTGTTTTGAAGAAACTGAGGTGACACTACTCTTGCCTTTTTTTCTTGGTGTTTTCTCACAAGTGCTCAGATTGACCTCACAGGACTCCATTCCTGGACTGTGCTCTGATAATATGCCACGGCATCGGCTTTCCCATGTGTGCCACAGATCTGCACTGAGTTCCTCACTTTGCACTTTCCTCACTGAGCCTTCTCCCATGTCACTAGCATTGGTTCCTATGAGGAAAAGATAGTATCTGCTTCATGGGGAAAATGACCAAAGGTTCTGGGCATCTTTCCTTCGTTATTTTAAATACTTAAAAACTCTTTCACATTTGGGTTTTATCTGCCTTCTTTCAATTGTGAGTTTAAGCGTGTTGCATGCAGCCCACTCTGTTTTCTCTCTTTGGTCTCTGAAGGTTAAGTACATTTCCAATGTTTTCAATCTGCACCTTTGGAACAACTCTCATGATGCATTTCTTGAATAGATTGATGGAGCTGGCGCTCTAATCTCACAGTCCAACAGTTTCTTACTGATTCTCTAGTGTTTTCTACATTTCTAAAGCTTATCTCTCCATATCATACTTTCTTGTAGGTGGGTCTTTGTTAGTGTTAATGGTTTTGAGAGTCCTTCTGTTATGTTGATGTAATACTTTTCTAGTTTGATCTTCAGTGTGTCTGAAAGCACAGATACTGAAAGTTAGACCCCAGCATAGAGCCATTGGGAGGTGGTGGAATCTTTAAGAGTTGGACTCTGGTGGAGGTCTTCAGGACATTCGTGGGTTAAAATGGGGTCCTGAGTCTGCTCAGGGCTCAGCCACTGGACAAGGCTGGACATGGGAAGTTTGACTACACATGCCCCACACCACTGTGTAGGAGAAGATGCAGGACCTTGCTCCAATGGTGGGGAAGCACAGCGAACTCTCAGGCACCACAGACAGATCTGGGTGTTGAGGAAGAGCTAGTTCTGGTGTCCCTGGGCATGCAGGGAGCACAAGGATGGCAAGTTGTCACTCTTAGACACCGCAGACACCACTGGATGTTGAGAAAGAGCTAAGAACTGTGTGTGGGCCTGCAGGCTGGCTCTGGCCCAGGGTCAAAGGGAAAGGGGCAGGAAGGAGAGTGCTCCACCTGGTTCTGGCAGGGGGAGGAGAATTCTTGGATTGGTCTTGGAGTTGCTTGGCTTGGTGGTGACCATGGCTGAGAACGCAGAGGGGCCCCCTGTGGAAGATTAGGCGCAGCTCTTTAGAGGAAGACCTGCCCCACTGCTCCAGCCCAGCGGATCTCAATGAAAAGAGACAGTCAGTTCAGGGTTTTAAGGCATTTATTGTCATGAAGCAGAGGCAGAGAAAGACAGAGAGAGGGAGAGAGTAGAGAAGTAGAGGCTGGCCATGGCCAAGTTGAGAGAGGGAGGAACAGAATGTGAAGAGAGGGGGAGCAAGAAGGCAAAAGACAAACAAGCAAGAAGCAGGAGTAAGAGTAAGAGAGGGAGGAGGGGGCAAACAGCCCCTTTTATAGTGGGCTGGCCTACCTGGCTATTGCCAAGTAACTGTGGGGGTGGAGTCTAGACAGAATACCAGGGACTTGGGGGCATAGTTCTATGTGACTGATGGCCACAGAATTATGGAGCTGGGGCCTCCTGTCAGGAGCCTAGTGTCTGGCAGCATGGCAAATGGGTCTTCCATCCCTTGCAGGAACACCTACTGGGTCTCCAGGGTTTAAACCTAGCTCAACCAAAAAACAGGCTGCCTTTCACCGTCCCACAGACACAGGGGCAAGATCTTGATGAAACCGTTCATTCCCTCTTGCATCCCTGATTTTGTGGTGAGCCTCTTACTGCACCATGTGATCCCATTGTGATGGACTGCCTAACTGACCATGGACTACAACTTCCAAACATTTATTGAAACCTCTATTTTAGTGGCCTTACTTTGTTAACAATGGGAAGCTGAGTAAAGCAAGATATTATGTCACCTTCAGTTTTCTTCCCTTTCTGACCCAGAGTAGCTCAGCTGTCCAGGATTATTTGATGTCCTGTCTCACAGTCTGGTTTGGATCACTTTCCATTTCATTCCCTAAAGTCAGTGCTGTGGAGTAAGACAGTGGATGCCAGGCTCATGTCTGAGAATGCACAGACCATCTCAGAACCTTGGAGCTGGGGGGAAAGTTACTTTAAGTTGAGGGCACTTAGGATCGCTGTTACAGAAGGAAACCTCTACTAAGTTTTAGAAATGAAGCTGCCATAAATCTCATTGTGGCTTTCATTATCACAAAGGATACTATTAACTAAACTGATAATGGCTACTTTGAAGCTGAGAATGGGGAGCAAACCAGTGGAGTACATGGAAAGCCGGTGCTCCGATTCTGGAAATGGTAGGCGTATAATTCAAACCCTGCCTCTCCTGGGGATTACTTATTTATTCTCTAAACACCTGGCTCCTTGTTTGTTAATGGAAATAATCATGCTGTATGACTCATTATATAATAACTAAATAGTTCATGCATGAGTCATAAATACTATTGAGGGCCATCCTGCTCTTGCTCTGACTGTCTCAACCAAAGGTGACCTTTGCCTTTCCTGCCCACAGTGTTTCTCATCCTGCATTTATGTCATATCATGGCATTTTGTATTTTATAGTAGGATTGTGGCTGGTAATATAAGGACAATGAAGATTAAGTCCCTGTCTTTAGAAAGTATATATATGTCTAATTATCAGCACCTGCTATCAGGAGCTCTGATGAAAGCCCGGAAGGGATGCTTAACACTGCTACAGTTTGAGGATAGCAACCAAAGGTGAGACCATCTCAGGTGACAGCCAGAGAAGTAGGATTGGGCAGTGCAGAGAGGAAGGGGCAGCTGTCAGGGTGTCAGAGCAAGGGTGTTTCGTGTAATCAGCAATAGTTTCATATGTACAGCCCAGGCAGAATTTCATCTTTTGTGACTTCCAAGAACAGAATGATTGCAATCTTAGTTTTTGATGGAGAGCTGGAAGGAGGCATAAAACCAGGAAGGTAAGTCAGCACTGGATCATGGGAGGATTTTCAGTCCGGGACAGTTTAGTAGTGTGCTTCTAGACACTGAAAAGAGTGGATATACATGCTTTGGTCTTGGGGTGTCACACTGAGGAAGCTGAATTTCGCAAAATGGAAAAGGATCAAAATAACCAGGTTTCTCGTGCTTCTTAGACGCTGCGGATGTGAACAGTAGCTAATCCAGGCCGAATTGATTAGTACACCAACATCTTTTCTGCTTGTATCCACTGCCATATTTTTGCATTGATATATTTTACATTGATGTATTTTACATTGATGTCTTTCAGTCAAAACTAAAACAGAAACTGTTTCCCTGTTCACAAGAGGCCCCATCTTGCACCCCATCCACTTCCTTTTCTAACCCTCTTCTGCATCCCTCAGCTTTTTGCCTTTAGGATGACACCAGGGTATTAGGTTGAGTCCATGGCAAAAGCTTTCAAATATGTCACATTTCCTCCAGCATCTATAGGAGCATACAATCCAAGTTTAACTAGCATCCCATGCCTAAGTCTGCAATGTTGATGATCGAGATAGCTTGGTCCTCCTGCATCTATCTGCATCTGTTAGCTCCTGCCAGCCCAGCTCCTTTCAAACCATAAATCTGATTGTATCTTCTACTATTATTGTACCATGCTGAAAAGAAAGTCTCTGAGTGGTTTCCCATTGCTCAAAATTCTTGAAGCTAGTAAATGTCTTCCCTAGGCTGTACCTGCATCCCCTCTTCACTACGGTCTTTGCAAATTCCACTACAGTCTAGACTTCCAACTATGGCCCTGTATTCTCCGCAAACTCTTACTATAAGTCTTTGCCCATTCAATACCCCTGCCCCATCTGTGATACTTTACCTCTAGCTATACATCTGTTACTTGTAGAGTAAATTCTTTGCTTCCCATCCTTAGTCTTTACCTCCAGCTAGGCTACCATTTTGTTATAGATCTTCCTGTTTTCAGATATTTCTCCTTGTGTGCCTTTCAAAGGACTTGTTTGATATTGGTGAGATCTTTTGATTAACACCTGTCTCCCTGCTGGGCTCTGTTCCGGCACCTGTCTCACCTGATATTCGCAATACTGTTATCATGGAGGTGCCTTGCATCTATGTATGTATGGCACAATTGGATATAAAAATAAAATTCAGCAGTGGTCAGAGAGAGCATTTCCTTGTCATTCAGGGGTTTATCTAGCTAAGAATCCAGACAATTCCTACTGGAATTAGCAAAAAATGAAATGTGTTCAGATGCAGGAAGGCAGTGCCCAGCTTGCTATAGCAAACCTGCCTCATCTCGTTTCCTAGTAGGTCTGACAGATTGCATATGATAATGGTGACTTGAGGGGTGTGTGAGAGTATCTTGTGGTAACAATATCTCTGGGACTGCTAGAGTTTGTCCTATCCGGTTAGTGGGTTAATTAAAAAAACATGGAGTATCATTATTTTCTCCTGATCCCATCCCACCAGGTTTTTGAAGAAATTTGTTGTGAGTCCTCTATCAGAGTGAAGTTTTTATGCATTCATGAGTGTATTTTGTATAAATGAACTTCTACTGTTCCATCCCAATTAGCCCTTGTCTTGTTAAATACCTTACCTGGGCAGCTGCAGCAAGTCTGGAATATCTAGAAATTTCTTTTTCCTAAGTAAACAGTTTGAAGAGGGAAATACATGTTTCTGGTTTGTAGCCTGCTAGGGAAGCCCAGGGAGGGGAACTTAACTCGGCATTGAAATAGTAGCCTTCCTGCACTCAGGTCAGAACATCTGTCTGTGTCTCTAGGCAGATTTAGTTTAAGGCCAAAACAAATAGCTCCCCTTCCTTGAGTTCTGACCCCAGGGCCAAAAAGTGGGAACTGAGCTAGTCCAACTGCCACTGCTGGGGAAGTCATTGTTCTTGCCAACCTTCTGGGAGCCCCAAATAATTAGCTGTGCAAAGAGCAAGCTGGAATCAGAATTCCCCTCCAGGCCTTTCTGTGTCCAGCCAAACAAGGCGAGGGGAGCTGAGACAAACATATCCTGTATAAAGGAATGAGCATTAGATTTTTCTCCTCTTCCCTAGCTCTGGTGTTCTGGAGCTGGGTCCTCAGCCCTCTTTGCTCCCAATTCTCTTGGGTCCTCATCATGCATAGCCGGAGGGAATTTGTCTTAATTAAAGCCAGTGGGCCATACTGTGGAGAAAGGTGGGTGCTGTGTTTGGGGACTTAAAAACCTTTGACATGTGGTGAAGAGTGTCTGTTCTGCCCAGGATTATGGATGTTTTCAAAGAAAAGCAGCCAGAAATCTGGACTTCGGTGTGTCATCACACAGCTTGACCATGTTTGTTGCATTGCACACTTCCTGTTGTCTATAAACACATGACAGGGCTAGCAAACATGTGTTGTGAAGCTCTAAGCTACACCATAAGGCCCAAATGATGTTTATTCAGATGGTGTGCAATTTGTACTGTGTCCCCAGAACTTTGGTCCTGGCTTTTCTGTAGTGGTAGTTTGAAGCCTGTTGGCTGACATCCATAGATGAAACTCACAACTTGGTTGCCCATTCCCTTGACATTCAAATACTTGATAATGTCCAACAATAGCAATTGCATTGCTGATCTGCACAGGGTTCCTCAACTTGGTACACCATGGAAGCCTGACCATGGCAAGGTGAGGTGGTGCCAGAGAAAGAGTCTGATTATGATGAGGTGGATCATCAGAAGATGGGGAGCTTCTTGTGCCTAAAGAATCATCTCTACAAGCAGATTTAGAGGTGTGATTTTAGAAGTGGCAGGGTGTGTGTGTGGGGGGGGTGTCAGAGACTGGTTGGCTGGTGCCATCTCACAGGTGGAGATATTAAACAAGGTCAAATGATGCTCGTCTGATCCTAATTGTCTACTTAGGAGATGAGATGCTTTTCAGTTTTGCAAACACCATGAAAGTAGATAACCATTCCTTTAGGCCATCAGGGAGTTGGGCTGGAGGTCTGGGATTAATATTCATGTTAACACCTATGACTTTCTATAGAGTACACAGTAGTGTGTTAGATAGAATCTGATGTCTAACATGACCTTAGGTACTTGCATTATTTCTATTGCTGACATTTTCCTAATAAGAATGAAATCCAGAATGAAAGGATAGTGGGGAGAGGGGAACCCCATGCTTTCAAAGGTAGTTTGAAATCCCAATGCTACAGAGTCTCTACTACCCTATGATCTCTGGCCAGAGGACAGAATGGGCCCCACAAGAGTTAATTAGCTCTTCCAGAAAGGAGATGCCAAGCTGGGCCAATTGTCTGTCCTTTACCTTAAATCTCCCCAAAAGACATATAATGGGGTGAACCAGGTAGGCAGGCCATCTGCTTTTACTTCTGCACAGCATTTAAAACCATTCAAGTTTTTCTTTTCCACGTCTTTGAGGAGTATTCTGAAGGGGACTTGTGATTGTCACAATAGACTATTGTTTGATATCCTTATGTGACACTATATGTGGTCTATATTTAGGGCTTTTTCTAGTACTCTGCATTCTGAGCTGAGTTCACAGAGTCCTTGTTGGGCTTCCTCAGCTAAAGGCAAAGTCACCACTCATTGCCAGCTTAGTATAAAATGAAAGTCGTGACTTCGAAACGCAGTCTTTTCTTGTGGCTCAAATACTTTATTACAGGTATTGAAGTGTTAAGAATTATTCTTTGACAGACATAAAAGCCTACTTATTTTTTTTTACCAAGTGGGATATATCTCCACAATAGATGCTATGTGATTGACTCATGTATATTAATTTTTTTCAACTACTAGGGGGATGCTTTTAATCAGACGTGGACAATAGGAACATGGACAGAACTGACCTGTATGTTCTTGCCCTTCTTTCTGTGGGTACAACTTCTCAGTGTCTCTTTTCATGTCCCAAGCTACCACCCTGGTTTTAAGCCCACTTTTTCTTTTACTAAATTGTTCCCTGATAAAGGAAGGTTTTAAAAGCAGACGTTAGTTTGCAAAGTGGAAAGGGGTGTTTCTAAACATTCTTAGTAATCTGCACCTCACCTCCTCTAACTGGATCATGTACCACTGAAGCATTTTACATTCATCCCCTCATTTGGTCTTTTCAAAGACCTTGTGAAATGGCTATCCCCCATATCCCCAAATTTTCAGAAAAGAAAATAAACTCAGGGAGGTGTAAAGACTTACCTGAAATACTGGAAGTGGAAAACACTGCCACTCTTTAAAGACAATTTCTGAAGCAAATCAAAATATAGATACAGTTAGGAGATCTCACTGTCTCCCAGTGTCTCCCCACAGCCCTCTCCACCTCTGTAGAAGAGGATCCTTAAAGGAAGTAAGATTTTTGTAGGCAGTAGTGACTGGAGAAGGATGAGGGGGAAGGACCAAGCCTTGAAGGCATGGAGACCACAGCATAATCAGAGCTGCATGTAGACTCAGGCTCTTGTGGGATGGTATGAGCTCGATATGCCTGGACACATAGTGAGAGAGCTACCAAGTTCATGATTAGTTGAGTCAAAGAGGACGATATCTTGGGACACCTCTCCAACAGTATAGAAGAATGGGCTTCAGTGTGGAATTGAGCCTGTCTCTTGCCTGGCTAGTTTCTCCCACATTATGTTTGCTCCCAGTATTCTTAGTCGCTACTTTAACTCAACCACCCACCAGAAAGATAAGAAGACAGGTTACTAATAGTTGAGATGGGCTTCCTGTCTCCAAACACCTTCAGTTCTACTGTGATGGAATACATCCACAGTCAGAAATGACAGCAGACTGGATATACGCTGGCATAGTGTGGCTGGTAAGCAGCGAAAGTGGGAAGTAATACACACAGAAGAGCAGAAGGTGAGGGTCATGAAGGCATAGCAGCATAAACAGGAGATGATACAGGCAGAGGAGTAGAAACTGGGGATGATGTAGGCCTTCCAGACCTTCCAGAATAACATTACTTAGGTGCTTCCTTCTTCATTGAGAGAGGGAGTGCTGTGGAAGCTTCCATGATATAAATGACTCCAATGGCCAGAGCCCATGGCCAGAACCCATTTGGCAAAACAACAACAAAAAGCAGTGGGTCACCCACATGGTGCTAGGTAGATAATAGCCTAACCATACATAGCCATTTTTGAGTGTTGCATTTAGATTCCAGGGTACTTGGGTTTTTAACCAACCTTAGTTTGAAATAAAAAGGCCCATCTGCAGTTCTCAGAGGCTATCTTCCTAGACAAGAATGGCTTAAAAGCTCAATTCTGTTGTGTATAGGGTGGAATGAAGAGTTTCTGTGTGGGAAAAATAAAGATTTTAATGTTTATTAAAATTGATGGTGACAATGGTATAAAATGTGACTTCCTTAACATTCCTGAACCATATGCTGAAAAAGTCAACTTATATTATTATATTCATTATATAATATATATATATATATATATATATATATATATATATATATATATATATATATATATTTCAGTGCCACACTGAAAGGTTGGGCTGCTATATAACAGAAGAATAGATGGTTGTTTCTTTCTTTTTTTTTTTGGTTTTTCGAGACAGGGTTTCTCTGGCTGTCCTGGAACTCACTTTGTAGACCAGGTTGGCCTCGAACTCAGAAATCCAAAGCAGTACAGTGCTGATAACCAGCACTTTTGGTGTGAGCTTCGTGGCAGGTGTGCCATGTGCTTTACAGGATTACCACATTGAATACTCAACAGAACCTTGAGGTGAGTGCAATGAATGACTCTTTTGCATAGAGAAAAATGAGCTTATTTTGAGAGCTGAGGATTTTTCAAAAACCACTGTCTTAGTTTGTGTTTTGCTGCTGTGAACAGGTACCATGACCAAAGCAACTCTTATAAAGAGGACATTTAATTGGGCCTGGCTTACAGATTCAGAGATTCAGTCCATTATCATCATGGTGAGAACATGGCAGCATCTTGGTAGGCATGGTTCAGGAGAAGTTGAGAGTTCTACACCTTCATCTGAAGGCTGTTTGGAGAAGACTGGCTTTCAAGCAGCTAAGAGGAGGGTCTTAAAGTCCACACCCACAGTAATACATTTCCTCCAAAAAGGCCACACATACTCCAATGTGGGTTAAAATGGTGTCCCATGTCCAGCCCATGGCTCAGGCCATTGGGCAAGGCGGGACGTGGGAAGTTTGACTGTGAGAAGTGGCAGGACCCCGCTTCAGGGGTGGGGAGGCACATTCTGAAGTCCGCAGGGAACTGCTGGGAGCAGACTTGTGGGTCCCCAGGCTGCATGCTGCTGGATGTCAGAGAAGAGCTGGGAACAGAGTAGGCCCCATGGGGCTGGCTCTGGCCCAAGGCTAAAGGGAAAAGGGCAGGAGGAGAACTCTGGCTACTTCTCAAGAGTACAAGAGTGTCCTTGGCTTGTTTGGATGTGTTCACTTGGTGGAAACTGTGGCTGAGAGTGCAGGGAGACCTCATGTGGAAGATTAGACACTGCTCTTTAGAGGATGACCTGGTCTGTTGTTCCACAGCAGGTCCAGATGAAAAAAGATAATCCATGGTTTTAAGATGTTTATTGTCATGATGGAGAGTTGTGATGAGTGAAACCATACGCCACTTTTTCAGATCGGGCCTGAGGTTAAATACCTTTTGCAGGGAAGAGTATATGGGAAGGAGAGTTTAATTGGCTAAGACCTACAGGCCTTTAGGTGCCTCATTAAAATGGAAATCTGTCTTGAGGCTATATGATCTGTAGTCAAGCCCTCTACCTGTGGAGGGTCTTGGAGCATTGCCCTATGTGACTGATAGCCACAGACCTATGGAGTGGAGAGCTGTGGTCTAGGCCTCCTGTCAGAAGCCTGGTATCTAGGAGCGTGTGGCAAACTCCTGTTGTCCCTTGCAGGATAATCTCCTGCTGGGTCACTGGGGGTTAAACCTAGCTCAACCAGAAAACAGGCTGCCTTTCACAGTCTCACACACCAACAAGCCCATACCTCCAAAATAGTGCTGCTCTCTGGGCCAAGCATATTCAAACCACAACCACATAAACAGAATGTAGCAATATTTATATTTAAGGCCAGGAAGCCTCATCCATCTCTATTTTAGCTTCTGATCTTATGTCAACCCTCCTCTCCTTTTTGGTTTTAGACTCTCCCACCTATCTCTGTAGCAAGCCACTAAAACAAATCAAAATTGACAGCAACTATGTAGAATATATATATATATATATATATATATATATATATATATAATCATCAGACCAACTATATAATTTTGATGGGGTGGCTGAAGATACTGGTATATGTATGCAGGACCTGGTACATAGAGGTATATGATCTACCACTAAATACATCACTTCGTTTTCAGGCAGATCCTCTCTAAGTTGATATACTAGTCATGGTTTTCTAGAGAAACAGTGCTGAAAAAGATTGTATATAAAGGGAATGTTTAGACTGGCTTACAGGCTAGTCCAGCTAGTGGTCCAGCTAGTCCAATGATGTCTGCCTACCAATAGAAGGGCAAAGAATCCAGTAGTTATTCAGTGGTGACTCAGCTTGTCTTCAGTATACCCTGGAATCCCAAATAAATAAGCTCTAAGGCCACTGAAGGATGAACTTGCCAGCAAGCAGGCAGGCAAAGAGAGCCTTCTCATATTCCTCTCCCCACTCAAAACCAGTAACTTTTTAAGTTATTTGATCTGTGTGCCCTCTCCAGAATCTAAATAGGCCCACTAACCATTGTGTTTCTTTCTTGGTGGCGGGAGTGGCTAAGTGCAATAATATATCTGAGACAAAGATCCACACAATTTAGGTCTCCTTAGGAGGAATATCTCTGCATGCCCGACACTATCTCGCATCTAAACAAGTCACTGAGACAAATATCCCTTGAATTTTGATTGGATTTATTTTTCTCCTCTGACAAGCATGTATTACCAATGAGTTCAGTGAGTACAGTGGTTGGCCCCTTGATCCGTTCAGCATAAAGCTATCAATATAGGGCACCAGTGTGATATTTTCCATAAGAAACATAATCAAGGGAGATAATATATCTTTGAGGTAAAAGTATATTACGAGCATTGCCAACTAAAAGCAAATTGCTTCTGGTGGTCCTTGAGGACAGGTACTGAGAAAAGGGCATTTGCTAGATCAATGGCTGTATACCATAGACCAAGATATGTGTTAATCTGCTTAAGTAAGGATAGCACATCTTGTACAAAAACTGCAGTTGAGGTCACTAGTTGATTGAGTTTTTAATAGTCAAACTTATTCTTCAAAATCTGTTTTCTGCACAACCAGATGGGAGACTTAAAGGGAGATGCACTGGGAGCTACCATCCCTGCATCTTTGAAGTTCTCAATGGTTGTACTAATTTCTGTAATTCCTCCAGGGTTGCAGTAAAGTTGTTGATTTACTATTTTCCTTGGCAGAGGCAGCTCTAAAGGCTCCCATTTGCCTTTCCAACCCTTACTCTATAGGTCAGGGAACCAATATGAGAACTCTGCCAACTTTTCAGTCTATTTATCTGAATTATACATTCTGGAATTGGGTGAATAATCAGTGAATGAGATCAGGGAACCACTAGATCTACTATGATTCAGCCAAAACTCCATTAATCACATGACCTCCACAATCCCCAACTTTAACTGGAGAGCCACAATATTTTTTGGAGTCTCTCAGAATTATTGTCCAATTCATAACCAGTATCCAATAGACTCCAGAAAGTCTGATGGTTTCTTTCAGGCTACAGTTCCCTTTGTAAAAGGCCCTAGGGGGCCTCTATGGAGGGACTGGAGGAAGACTAGTAGGAAAACTCTTGCATGTTTTATGGGGGTCCTTCATCAGGGAACCTGGTCGTCCCTTCATTCAAGTTCTAGGTCTGCAAATTGGCTTAAGTCTAGTTTACAGGTAAGATTCCATTTTCCCATGATCCATGGAAGCATTTCTTCATTTGTTTGATTCCCCCCTTCCCCCACTTATAGGACTCAAACAAAAATGCAGTATGCTGCTTATCTATTTCATATGTTGAAACACCATGGTTGATTAGTCAGTACCAAAGATTCATATCAGTCATGCCACCATAAAAATCACTTTGTGATACCTGTGATGGGCCAGTCCATTATGCACATCACTTTTCTGCACTGCTCTTTTGACAACTATGATAACCTTGCTGTTGGTGATTCAATATTGCCATCTGATCCCTGCTACATTTGGGCCCAATAAAACTGATGGCATTTAATTCATCTAACTGAGCGTCAGTATCTCCAATCTTAAGGTGTGGCACAAGGAAAGGAGTACCAACAAGACTCTCCAGATGTGCTGGTGCTCCTCTTGGTATTTTGTGTCTTAAAGGATTAGTCAAAGGTCTGTCTTATGGGCCTTCCCATTGTTGAGGATTAGGTTTTACTCAGTGTATCCAGTCTAGCATTGCTATTTTTCTTAGCCTTAAAATGGCTACATCAATAGTAAGGTTGCACAGACTAGCCTGAAACTTTTTATTCTCCAGCCTCAGCCTTCTGAGTAGGTAAGGTTGCAGGTGTGCACACCATGCTAGCTTGCAATAATCTTTATGCAATGTTGAAGTGTCTTTCAATCTGACCTCCAGTCTTTCTGTTCAATCCTAACATCCTGGCTTTTCACCCTTAGCAATAAATTGTACTAAGCTATTTTGCACTCAGACTGTGACATCCTTCAGGGCAGGACAGTATATCTGCATTCATTTTACCTGACACATAATAAACACTCAATAAAGTTCAGTCAAAATAATTTTCTGGACATATCTTCATTCATGATTTTAATGATTAGGTATTATGAGGAAAAAATGGTATATTCATCCAGATTTTGGTATCTTAATTTGAAGAGAGACATTAAAGATTCACAACAGATAGTAATTTTGTCCCCAGGAGACATTTGGTGATGTCTGAGGACTCTCTTGGTGGTTAGTGACTGAGGGTGGTGGAGATACCATCCAGCTCAGGGAAGCTCTGAAAAGGCTCAGGGGTGGTGAGGAGGGGGTATGTTTTATTCCCTTATTCATTCATTTTACATATGGTTCTCTCTCTTTCTCTCTCTCTCTCTTTTTCTCTCTCTCTCTCTCTCTTTCTCTCTCTCTCTCTCTCTCTCTCACACACACACACACTGAGAGAGAGAGAAAGAGAGAGAGAGAGAGAGAGAGAGAGAGAGGAAGTAAGAGAGAATCAACAATGCTCAATCAAGTTTCTTAGCTTCTGTAACCAGTCCAAGGGAAATTTTTGGTACTTAAGTTCTGAGGAATCTAAGATTTATGGGACAGTGCATACCTGTAATCTCAACACTTGGGGTGTAGGAGTAGAAGGGCAGGACCACAAGGCTTGGCTATATGAGACTCTGTCTTAGTTACTCTTACATTTCTGTAAAGAGACACCATTACCAAGGCAATTTTAAAAAGAAAATGTTTAATTGGGGGCACTTTCAGAGGATTCATGACCATCAGGGCAGACAGGCTGGCATGGTGCTAGAGCAGTGGCTGAGAGTTTACATGACCTACAAGCATGAAACAGAGAGAGAGAGAGAGAGA
>LR753928.1:0-108282 GCA_902729485.2 Mus minutoides | reverse complement strand
CAAGGAGCTAGAGAAATTACCCAAGGAGTTGAAGGGGTCTATAACCCTTAAGGTGGAACAACAATATGAACTAAACAGTACCCCCAGAGCTTGTATCTCTAGATGCATATGTAGCAGAAGATGGCCTAGTCTGCCATCACTGGGAAGAGAGGCCCCTTGGTCTTACAAACTTTATATGCCCCAGTACAGGGGAACGCCAGGGCCAGGAAGTGGGAGTGGGTGGGTGGGGGATTAGGGCAGGAGGAGGGGGGAGGGTATAGGGAACTTAAGGGATAGCATTTGACATGTAAATAAAGAAAATAACTAATAAAAAAAAAAGAGAAAAACAAACAAAACCCCTCAGATATGATCTGAAGGTTTGTGTCCCTTCAAAGTTCATGCTAAAGCTTACTTCCCAATTCGGTAGTGGTCAGTAGTGGGACTGTAGGAGGAATACAGGATTAGAGTTCTTCTGAAAGGGCTTTTGAGGGGTTTGATGTGTTCTTTTGCCCTTCCAGTCTCTGTATGTGTAAAGACACTGTGGCAATGTGCTTTCTGCAAAACAAAGAGAAAAACCCTTACCAGGCACTGACTCTTAGATGTTCCAGTCTAAGTAACTGTGGGAAAGAAATGGCATGATTTATAAATTACCCGCTTGCTACAGTTTCCCAGAATCCGTGAGTTAAATGTATAGTCTTCAAAGTCCTATGCTAATGGTATTTAGGGGCGGAGCTTTTGGGGATAAATAGAATTAAGTAAGATCATCAAGGTGGGACTCCCTGCCCCCCATAATGGCATCAATATCTTTAGAAGAAAATTGAGGAGGGGCTGAGAATGTACTTAGTTGGGGAAGCTCTCTCCTAACATACACAAAGGCGGGAGTCCAACACTACATAACAGGTCACAGATTATCTATAATCCCAGAATTTGGTAGGTAGAGGCAGGAGGACTCTTCAAGGTCATCTTCAGATAGTACATTCAAGGCCAGTGTGGTCTATGTGTCTAAAAGAGGGAGAAAGGGAGAGATAAGACAACTGAAGTTCTGTGCCTTGCTATGGGACACCCTCTACCAGATAATGTCTCAGCAAAGAAAACAAAAAAAGGCATTCATGGATGCCAACACCATGGCTTTAGAACAGTGAGCCGAGTGAACCTCCGTTCTTTATAAATTACCTGGTGTCAGGTATTGTGCTATAGCAATAGAGAGAAAGGCCTAAGACATCAGTCAGGGGGCTTCTGTCACAGCATCAGGAATAGGCTAAGGTAGTGTCTATATAGAATGGGTAAGGGAATGTCTGAGCCTGCTTACAGCTTTTTATAGATACACAGGAGTAAATGGCAGCCGTGAAGAGTAACAATGTATCCCTTTCACAAACTCCATCTGAAAAGCTCCGACTTCTGCTCTGTCTCCCTGGCTCCTGTAAAGAAGCTAGATATTCATTTCCCCCTTTCTGCTTCCTAGAGAAGCCTAAAGCTCTGTTTTTACAAGTGAGTCCAGACCTTCAATAGTTACAACACAATGTGGCTTTCTTTTCTTTTCTTTTCTTTTCTTTTCTTTTCTTTTCTTTTCTTCCCTTTCTTTCCTTTCTTTTTCTCCTCTTTCTTTTCTCCCCTCCCTCCCTCCCTTCCTCCCTCCCTCCCCCTCTTTCTTTCTTTCTTTCTTTCTTTCTTTCTTTCTTTCTTTCTTTCTTTCTTTCTTTCTTTCTTTCTTTCCTTTTGCTTTTCTTCATCCCCCCCCTCCCAGTATCAGTTTTGGCAAATGACATTTCTTGTAGAAAATTTCAGACTTGTGGCCTTGAAGTTATTTATAGTATGGTACCTTCTATCTTTAAAACAGAGCTGTCTGAGTTTGGTAGGATGCTATTTTATTTTATTTTTAGAAGGAGTCTCACTGTGTAGCCCTGACTGGCCTGGACCTGGCTTTGCAGAGCAGGCTGGCCTTGGACTCACATAGATCACCTGTCTCTGTGTCCAAGTGCTAAGACTAAGGATGCGCGCCATTATACCTGGCTTGATCTTTTTTTTTTTTTTAAAGGATTTTTTTCCCTGAAGATTTTTAGATATTGTGAGACATTTTTAAAGACCCCATTCTTGGATTATTGATCACCTCTGTGTATTTTTTATTTTGTTTATTTTTACCTATCTTTTTCACTTTTTCTCTATTATTTAGGCTTCTATTGTTCTTTTTCCTAACTTTCTTTTCTGATAAACTCATTAATTTTCAGTCTTCTTTTAGGAAACACCAAGGATACTAAACTATCATTCCTTACATATGTTTTAATTAATTAGTTAACTAATTTTATGAGTATAGGTGTTTTGTCTGAATGCATGTACTCACATATGTTCCTGGCACCCATGGAGATGAGAAGAAGGCATCAGATCCCCTGGACCTGGAGTTGCAGACAATTGTGAGCCACCATGTGGATGCTGGGACTGAAGCCAGATCCTCTAGGAGAGCCAAGCAGTCAGTGCTCTTAATCTCTGAGCCATCACTCCAGCTCTGCGACCATAATTCTTTTAAACTGTGTCTCTTGAGTTTTTGCATGTGGTCTTTTCATTATGGCTTTGATATCTCCTTTCTCTGTCTGTCTGTTGTCTGTCTGTCTCTTTTTCTCTCACGCATACACATACCTCAAATGTAATTTAAAAATAATATATAGGGACTGCCGAGATGGCTCAGCAGTTAAGATCACTAGCTACTCTTCCAGAGGACCTGGGTTCAATTCCCAGCACCCACATGACAACTCTCATCCCTCTGTAACTCTAGTTCCAGGGGATCTGACACCCTCACACATGCCATATATGTACTCAAAAACACCAATGCATGTAGAATAAAAATAAATACATCATTTAAAAAGATTATGTAGGAGCAGAGGTGGAGTTGGACACTTATACCACTAAATAGGAAAACTTGTTACAGAGATGCGTCCATTGGATGTCAGCATCAGGAGGGAAAGCTGGCCCCGTCATCAGGACTCTGTCACACACGTTGCTGACATAGACTGGCTAATGGAGTTGAGATACCCACAGAAGAAAGACACGGATCTTAAACTCACTATCACCTGTATTCAAAAATTCCAAGTTTCCAGAAGATAACATAAGCCATTCCCTTTACAATGTCGGTAAATCAAAGACTAATTAAACAGAATTTTTTTTTTTTGGTTTTTCGAGACAGGGTTTCTCTGTATAGCCCTGGCTGTCCTGGAACTCACTCTGTAGACCAGGCTGGCCTCGAACTCAGAAATCCGCCTGCCTCTGCCTCCTGAGTGCTGGGATTAAAGGCGTGCACCACCACGCCCGGCTCAGAATTTTTTTTAAAAAAAAGATTTATTTTATTTTGGTGTGTGTCTGTGTTTATGTATGTGCATGTGTGTGTATGTATGTGTATAAGGGTATGTGTATGTATGTGTGTGTGAGTGTGTGTATGTGTTTGTGAGTGTGTGTGTGTGTATGTGTGTGTGAGTGTATATATGTGTATATATATGAGTGTGTGTGAGTATGTGCATACGAGTGTGCTCATGGGTGAGTGTGGAGGTCAGAAGAGGCTATCAGATCCCCTGGTGTTGGAGTTACAGGCAGTTGTGAGCTGCCGGACATGGGTTAAGAACCAAACTCCAGTCCCCTGCAAGAACAGAAAGCAACTCTAAATGCCGAGCTACCTCTCCAGCCTCCTAATCAAGCTTTTAAAAAAGATCTTCATATAAAAGGAAAACGATTAGCTTGGATCTTATGAAAATTAAGAAATGTTCACAAGAAGATTCTGAGAGAGAAGCAACCAGCCTTTGAACTGAATTCAAACCCTGAACTAAGACACCAGGGACAACGGCTTGAGAGCAAGTAGTCACAGCATCAGGACAGTGTTTTCCTGGTTCTGCCATAAGGGCACCCAGAGGCTGATGAAGTTGTAAGGAAAGGATCTCAGGCTACATCTTGATGGGTAACAGAACATGATGTCATTCAAAGAGCACGTGTGCTTCAGGCATGCAAAACACTGGAGTCACAGGCTCATGGAGGCACCAAGATGCCAGAAAGCCAGAGAGACTGGATAATGTGTACTGTCTTAGTTAGGGTTTTCCTGCTGTGAACAGACACCATGACCAAAGCAACTCTTACAAAGGACAACATTTAATTGGGGCTAATTTACAGGTTCAGAGGTTTAGTCCATTATCATCAAGGTGGGAACATGGCAGCATCCAGGCAGGCATGGTGCAGGAGGATCTGAGAGTTCTACATCTTCATCTGAAGGTTGCTAGCAGAATACTGAGTTCCTGGCAGCTAGGATGAGGGTCTTAAAGCCCATGCCCACGGTGACACACCTACTCCAACAAGGCCACACCTTCTAATAGTGCCAGTCCCAGGGCCGAGCATATACAAACCATCACACGTACCATGCTCCGATTCCTCGAATGGATCACTTGAGTAGACTGTGTGTGAAACCGAGAAGAGGAAGCCTGAGTTGCTGTTGTGTCTCCAGGATATTGTAGACTGTGGTACATCTGCCAGGGAAAGCTGCAGGGACTGTGTAGAGCCAGTTTAAGGCAGAGCACATGGAGACCAGGTTCAGAATGTCATAGATTAAGTTTAAATTTTCTGTAAGCTCATGTGTTTGAACTCTTCATCCCTGGCTGGTGGCACTGATGCAGGAGACTTTTGTTAACTACCAGAAGTAAGTTCTAGCTGGCAGTTGTAAAACTGTAGGGTCATAGCTAGCATGTTAGGGGAGTTTGATTCTACTTGGCACGATGTGAGGAGCTCTGTCCACATCCCTGCTGCCATGTAGCCCTGCCACGCCTTCCTGGCTTCAAACTGTGAGCCCAAAGAAATCCTTTTCAGAAATCCTAATACACACTCCTGGGTTAGCAGTCTGTCCTGAGTGGCTCCTGTCTCTGCCACAGCCTATCAGATGTCCTGCTCTATCCTTGATCCCACCCACTAAGCACAACCCATCCCTGATCAGCTACTGCTAACCATTCTCATTTGCCTAAAAGAAATGGGAGCAGGGAGAAGCAAGATCCAGGCATCTAAAATCTCCTTGGGGGAGATGGAGAAAAGGAAGCGCAATTGGTTAGTGGTGAGAAGTTAGGAATAGGGGTTCTCCCCTCACCACCACCACCCCATCCCACCCCACACCCGCTAGTGAAGCTGTCAGGCAGGAGATGGGATGGAAGCCACCTGCTCACATGTCACTCTCCTCCCCTCTCTCCCTTGTTTCCTTTAAAGACAGGGACTCACTATGTAGCCCTGGCTAGCGTGGAACTTTCAGAGATCCACCTGCCTCAGCCTCTGTGTGCTGGGATTAAGGAGGTGAACGGCTGCAGGAAGCCACCCCGTCTGTTCTTTACTCTCTCACAAGCAGATGAGGGGCGGTGGACACGAGCACAGTAGACTTGTAGAGCACAAAGCTGAAAAGCTCATTCGGAGCTAATGGGGATTGGTTCATTGCTTGTGGCAAGTAAAGAGTGCACCCAGTTATTTACAGAGCCAAGCCCCTGGGAAGAAAGGGAAATACCAGGGATTCTATACATGTTCCTGTAAGAGAGCAAATGCAGGGGCGGGTAGACTTCTGAGCATGCTCAGTTTTAAGTCCCAGAGGTCCATGTTCCAACAGGAGAGATGGCTGACACATTCCTGGGCGTGCTCGGTTGCAAGCCCTAGACCATGTGCTCAGAAAGGAACTATGGCAGCTATGAATGTCTCTGGGCATGCTCAGTTCTGTCCTGGAGTAGCCAAGTTTATTTCAGGTTGCCTAAAAAGAATGAGTCACAGTGACTTTAGTGACCTTGGCGGTTCCTTGTAAGTTTTTCCAAAGAGTCTTTAGCTAAAACGAAAAAGACTTTCCCAGCCATTGAAAGGGTGGTAGCTTACTCCCCTCAAGTCAGCGGAGGAGTTTGCCTCCCTTAGCAGTGGACACCAGAGCTGATGGAGAGAGAACTCAGGACTGTCCAGACTGAGCTCCAGTGGGCAGAGGACAGGGTGTCACCCCTTCCCCAGAGATCGTTCACCAGACCTCAATTACAGACATTTCATCCTGAGATTCGAAACCCAAACTGGATCTTAGGTCCGGGTTTGTGAACACCTACAACATGCACCTTTTGCTACATGAGACAGTCTCCAGGGATGGAATGTGTAAGTCTTCTTTTCTTGCCTGGTCAGTGTGAAGCATGAGGTCGTGGGCTACTTGGTCCACAGAGAGACAACATCTCTAGCTGCTCCTTGGTCAGTGGCGCTGGATACCCATCTATTTTGGAAAACTCAGTTGAGGTCAGCTCTTCGGAGCAAGAGGAAGCTTCTCTTGGCCATTTGCGGTGGGCTGAGGGACTGCTTCGCTCAGGCTGCTAGCTTCGTGTCTTGCAACATACAATCTAGAGGTCGGTTTTTTTTTTTTTAGCTCCATCCAGATTTGGGTCTTCACGTTGCACCTCGATGCTCTGGTGCACTTAGCTCTCCGAGGACCTCATCTTTCCGGGGCCTCTGTGCAGAGAGCTCCACCCAAGGCATCTGCTCAGCTCCACTGGTCTGAAAGTAGCCAGCTGGTGACTGAGTCAGGGGCCCTGGGAGGAACTTATGACCCGGTTCCCACCCCACCGCCTCCCAGCTTCCCAATGCTGACTTGGCTAAATGACTTGGAGATCTTGCCAAAAAAGCAGCCCTGAGGCCTGGCAGCCAAACACTGGGGCTGCTGGAGGGCTCAGCTGGGCTCAGCTGCTTGGACTTATTTAAAGAGCAACGACACCATGGCCGGTGGGTGACTAATAGTGGCCCCTCGGGCGGATGTCATGTTAGCTGTCAGGGAAGCCAATGGATCACTTACTCCGAGTTCTTAAGGCTCTTCTCTGGAGGCTGATAGCCCTGCTCACCATCTAGCCTGGCTGTTGGGCCCACTTCTGACCTGGCACTAACCTCTGAAATCCAACTGCTGTGTAGTCCAGATCAGGTATGTTGGCAGACCATGATGAACTTCTCTCCCTGCAGGGTGGAGAAGCTCACAGTTTGATGGTGGTTTGAACACCTGTAAACCTGACAGGAGTGTGGAGACGGTGGCCTTTGGAGGTCTGAGGAGTCCCCTCCAAGTCCCAACACTGCCACTGTCTAGCCACAGGCCCTTACATTGGGTCTGTAAGCTTCTCCAGACCTCAGGTGGCTTTGTTTCTGAAATGAGGCTATCATCTTTATCACTGTGGAAAAGACAGCAATATATATTTTTTAAAATTATTTATTTATTTATTTATTTATTTATTTATTTATTGTATATGAGAACACTGTAGCTGTCTTCAGACACCCCAGAAGAGGACATTGGATCCCATTACAGATTGCTATGAGCCACCGTGTGGTTTGCTGGGAAATGAACTCAGGACCTCTGGAAGAGCAAGCATCTAATGTTCTTAACTGCTGACCCATCTCTCCAGCCCCCAGTCTTGAATTCTCAATCCTCCTGCCTCTGTCTCCCAAGTGCTGGGATCACAGGCACCCGGCCCAGCTGAGCCCAGTCTCTTACAGCAGCCTTTGCTTCCAGCAAACATTATCATTGTTATAATGCTTATTATAATCGATGTTCTTGCTGCTGTGACAAATGTTTGCCAAGAAGCAGTTCCCAGGAGGAAGGCCTTATTGGCTCACAGTTTGAGAGCCATGTTCATCATATCAGGAAACGAAAGGAGAGAGAACATGGAATGCCAAGCCCATTTTCCACAGCATTGGGGACCAGGAAGCAGGACAAGACAGGAAGTGAGCAGGGCTATAGACCCATAGTCAACCCCGTAGGGATTCCCTTTCTACACCTAGCTTCTAACTCCTTAAAGGTTCCATGTCCTGCCAAAATAATGTCACCAGCTGGGGACCAAATGTTCAAAAACAAAACTGCAAAGGACATTTTACATTGAAGTCATACCACAGGTCTCTCCTGGGAACCTTCTTTCTCAAGTCTGGGGCCACCAGCAGTGACACTGGTGGCTTTCTTAGGAATGTGGTTGGGTAGCCCTGCCATTGGCCTGGCCTTCGCAGCCCTACTCTAGTGCAGATAGAGTTGTTTTCTATTCTAACATAATTCATTTTCATACCCATGTGGCACTAAGTCTCTGGGATTTTCTCAGCCCCCCCCTGCCCGGAGAGCCTGCTCTCCCAGTGAGGAGGTCTGTCCAGGGGGCAAGGGATTACAATATGGTACATGTTTATTGAGAGCCTCGTGTATGCCAAGATCTGATGAGACAGAATGTGAGCAAAGAATTGGCTGTGTCCTAAGAAATGTATAGGAGATGGGGTGGAAAGATGGCTCAGTGGGTAAAGGAGCTTGCTGCTAAGACCTACCCCACCCGGGGATCCATCCCATAATCAGCCACCAAACCCAGACACTATTGCATATGCCAGCAAGATTTTGCTGAAGGGACCCTGATATAGCTGTCTTGTATGAGGCTATGCCAGTGCCTGGCAAATACAGAGGTAGATGCTCACAACCATCTATAGGATGGAACACAGGGCCCCCCATGGAGAAGCTAGAGAAAGCACCCAAGGAGCTGAAGGGGTCTGCAACCCTATAGGTGGAAAAACAATATGAACTAACCAGTACCCCCAGAGCTCGTGTCTCTAGCTGCATATGTAGCAGAAGATGGCCTAATTGGCCATCATTGGGAAGAGAGAGCCCTTGGTCATGCAAACTTTATATGCCCCAGTACAGGGGAACGCCAGGACCAAGAAGTGGGAGTGGGTGGGTAGGGGAGCAGGGCAGGGGGAGGGTATAGGGAATTTTCAGGATAGCATTTCAAATGTAAATAAAGAAAATATCTAATAAAAATCAAAAAAGAAAGAAGAGAGAGAGAAAGAAAGAAAGAAAGAAAGAAAGAAAGAAAGAAAGAAAGAAAGAGAAAAGACAGGGAAAAAAAAAAAAGACTGAAGACCTGAATTCAATCTCCAGGACCGACATTGTGCATAGAAGGAGAGATCTGACTCCTGAAGCTGTCCTTTGTCCCCTGACCTCCACATATGTACTGTGGTACCATTCCCCCTCCCATATGTGAAGAACTGTAAAATAATGATGATATAATAACAAATATGTAATAATATAAAATAATATAACATATTTATAATAATATAAAATATAATAGTAATAAAAATTAAAATAATAAATAAATAAAAGAGGAAGGGCTGGGGATAGTGCAGTGTTTACTTAGTATGGCAAAGCTCAGGGCAATTTCTGCAGGGGAAAAAAAGAAAAGAAAATTGTAATAAAGAAACATATACCAAAGAAACAGCAACAAGAAAACAACCCAGAAGTTTGTAAGGGAGTTGTATGTGGTGGTGTTCTGCCTGTAGTTCCAGCTTCCCGGGAAGCTGAGGCAGGAGGGTGTCAGGAAGAGCCCAGGAGTCTCCAAGCCAGCCTAGACAAGAAGGGAAGAGAGAAGAGAAACATAAGAAATTGGGCTTCGACCTAGGCAAGCTCTGCTTATCCCAGTTTGCTATCCCAGGCTGAGCTAGCAAGAGTTTAAAAATTCAAGGCTAACCTGGGCTGCACAGGGAGACCCTGTCTCAAAAAAACAGGCAAAACCAAGAGCTTGGAGAAGTATAAGTCTCTCCAGACCACAATAGGAATGTTGTAACATTTAGTGTTCTTAAGAAACAAAGTAGCGCAGGGCGTGGTGGCGCATGCCTTTAATCCCAGCACTCGGGAGGCAGAGGCAGGTGGATTTCTGAGTTCGAGGCCAGCCTGGTCTACAAAGTGAGTTCCAGGACAGCTAGGGCTACACAGAGTAACCCTGTCTCAAAAAACAAAAAAACAAAAAAAGAAAAAAAAAAGAAAGAAAGAAAGAAAGAAAGAAAGAAAGAAAGAAAGAAAGAAAGAAAGAAACAAAGTAGCAATCATTCAGACACATCAACTGTTCCGAAAGCTCAGGTAGGGTTCAGTCTGAATGACTGGACATGGAGATAAAATGAAACCTATGGTTTGCAGGTTAAGTGGATGCACAGGTCAGTACCGGGAGGTGCTGGAGAGATGGCTCAGGTGTAAAGAGCACTCAGTGTTCTTCCAGTGGACCCTGGTTCCATTCCTAGAACCCACATGGTGGCTTACAAATGTGTGTAACTCTAGTCCCAGGCGATCTTTTTTAATGCATAGACACCCACACAAGCAAAACACCAGAAGGTATAAGAATAAAAAGTTCAATACAAGGAGCCCAAGCTAGCAGCAAAAAGCAGAAGGGTCATGAAATGACATGCTGTGGGGAGAGTGGGGTGGCCTGTGCCCGGGAGGACTTCCTAGGGACTCTGGGAGGACTTCCGAGGCCTCTGGGAGGACTTCCGAGGCCTCTGAAGAACTCTTGGTCACGGGGAAAGACATCTCAGGGGACTACATCATGGCTCTCAGAGGTGACCTTATACACCCACTCTGTCCCCAAGGATGCAGAGGCTGGAGGGACAGCCCATCACTACCCAGCTGCTTAGAAGCAATCTTGACTAGAACTTGACCTCCACATTCCTAGCAGACATTTCCTTGCTGGGAAAATGCTGAGTACCACACCCAAGGCTACTAGGTATCATACAGAAGGCTATCTGCCTCTTGTTATGTCCCAAGCAGGAACACATTCAAATCATCCAAACTGCCGTTCTACTATGTAAATGAGGAACAGAGCGGATCCCTGCCCTCTTTCATGGATAGGATTTGGGTAGAGGTGCTTGCCCCTTAAAAGACATATAGGTAACGACTTGGAACCTCTGACATTTTGAGATGAGGTTTGCAAACGCTCTGACCAAACTGAAAGCAAGAATTTCCAGGTCTCTGTGTGACTCAGCTTGACAGGGGCAGGTCATCCTGGAAATGACCAAATGTCACCTCTAGCCTGGCTGCCTCTGAGTGGCTGCCACAAGGAGGGCTTCTCAGTCATTCGGGGCTTTCGGTTTCTAAGACTAGAGAGGAAGCCGAGACCCTGGTGTCATTCCATCGGATGGGTTCTGCTCCCTGGTCCTCACAGAGCTTTAGGACAGACTGCTGGTTGACCTCTACACCTTCTTTTCCTCCCTTTCCCCCTCTCTTCTTTTCTTTATTTAAAAATAAATAAATATGTTTATTTATTTATTTATACAAAATCTTTCTGTTTAGCCCTGGTCAGCCTGGTCTAGATAGCAAGTTCCTGGCCTTGAGCTCACAGAGACCAGCCTGCCTTTGCTTCCTGAGCACTGATATTAAACATGTATGCCACCCAGCATGGCCACTGTCCTTTCTCGACAGACAGCTGGTGGGATTTCTAGTCTCATTACCACAAAACTCTGGGTTCCATGCCAGCACCTCATAAAATGGACATGGTGGTACACTCCAATAATCCCAGGATTCAGGAGGTGGAGGCAGAAAGATCAGAAGTTCAAAGTCATCCTTGGTTACATAATAAATTCAAGGCTTGTCTGGGCTCTGTGAGACCCTATCCCAAACAAAGGAAATAGATACTTTAGGTTAAGGTCTGTGGCTATAGCTTCTAGCAAGAGGGCTGGCTTAGCACTCGTGAGGCTCTGGGCCCAACTCCAAATGGCAAAATCAAGACAAGCATGTGTGTGTGCGTGTGTGCGTGTGTGCGTGTGTGTGTATGTGTGTGTGTGTGTGTGTGTGTGTGTGTGTGTGTGTGTGTGTGTGTGTGTGTGCACTCACGCATGCGGGTGCTAACAGGGAGAATGTAAATAATCATTTTTAAGGAATTATTGTTGCTGTTGTTGGGTGTGCCAAACACATGGTGCTTTTTGGTTTTGTTTTGCTTTGTTATTGTGTTCTGAAATTGTTATTTGTGTGTGTATGTGGGGCCATGTGGAGGCCAGAAGTCAAGCTCTGGTATCATTCCTAAGAGCCATTCACCTTGGGTTTTGAGACGGAATCTCTTTTTCTGGTACCTGGAGCTTGCTGATTCAGCTAGGCTGGCTGGCTACTCAACCTTGGAATTACCAAGTGATTTATAATCGATTACCACCACACCCCCTATGTTCACCATGGGTGCTGGTGATCAATCTCAGGTTTTCACGGGCGTGTGGAAAACATTTTACTGAATGAGCCAGTCCCCAGCCCTGGTTTTGTTTTTCAGGGAGTGAGAGGTGTCATCTGTTAGCTATGAGAGACGAGGCAAGGGTTTGCTTTAATAACTCGGGTGTGGAGGGAGGGCTAGCACTGACATAATTAATACTGGTCATGTGATCATAATGATTACAATTGGGTAATGAGAAAATAGGAGGGTCTTCATACTATTCTACCTTCATTTATATGAGTTTGCATATCAGAATAATAAGGCAAAGGGGTCAATAAGAAAGCTTCCCCTCTCTCACGGAGCCTAGCCACTGCGGCATTGGGCACAGTGCAGTCATTTTGAGACTAAGAGGGGATGAGCCTGAAGCTGAGACAGAGCATGAAGTGTGGCAGTGAGGAAGGGGAGCTTAAGAACGTATGTGAGTGGTGAGGAAGGAGAGCTTAAGAACGTATGTGAGTGGTTTAATACATCTGCGTGAACCTTAGGGTCCGCCTAGGAGGACTCTTCACACTTGGCTCTCTGCTTTAGTCCTCGAGTTATGGCGACCTCCTTTAGGTTTCCTAGAAATGACACTACTGCCTGTTTCGTGGTTCAATGGACCGCCATGGTGTATATGAACCACATCTTATTTTTTCCACTAATCTGCTGATGGACATATAGGCTGATTCCATGGTGAGTAATTCTTGTAGATGGCTGATTCATAGGTCAAGAAATGGCTTGCTTTTAGGTTTTTTTTTTTTTAGTATCTATCTATCTATCTATCTATCTATCTATCTATCTATCTATCTATCTATCCATCCATCCATCCATCCATCCATCCATCCATCCATCCATCTATCTATCTATCTATCTATCCATTTATTTATTTATTTGTGTGTGTGTGTGTGTGTGTGTATAAGATCCATGTTCACATATACTTCTATAAGGAAGGCTGAACAAACCAGGGAGAGCAAGCCAGTAAGCAGCACCCCCCATGGCCTCTGCCTCAGCTTCTGTCTCCAGGTTCCTACCCTGTTTGAGTTCCTGTCCTCATTTCCTTCAGCAATGGACTACAATGGTTCCAATTTAATCCTTCTTGCCCCCCACCCCCAACAGATTCCAATTTAACCCTTTCCTCCCCGGAAGTTGCTTCAGTTACATTGTTTCATTACAGCAACAGTAACCCTAAGACAATAGTAGCTACAGAAAACTGTCAATTGCTTATTTTACAGGGTCACAGATTGAGGCGCAGTGAGGACAGGTAACTTGTCAAAACCATACAGTGAGGTCATTCAGAGCATCTATCTCCCTAAGTCTCTGGGCTCCCTGTCCAGTGGCTTTAGAGCATCTTTCTGACCAGCTGGGCTGAGATTGTAGCTCATGGATAGACCATTTGGTTAGCGTTTGTAAGACTCTGGTCCTGTGCCCAGCATCTCAGAAGAACAAGCACCCACCCACCCACACACACACACACAGTTACACACCAGATATAGAAATAAAAACCAACTGAACAAAGATAACACAAGTCTCCCCTCAGCTCCTAACCAGGATCACTTTCAGTCAAAATGAAGAGGGTGAAGGGTTTGAAATCTCTCCTTCCACTATAGGAGAATGGGGATCTAGCAGGGGTTAAAGACAGTGATTGTCAATAAAGGAACCTTACTGGCAGGATCAGCCTCCTCCTGTGTTTTAGTCAGAATGCAGGTTCTCAGGCCCCATCCCAGAACCTGCTTGATCAGAAACTGAGGGAAAGAACGTAGCAACCAGTGTCCTGTGGGAGATTCTGATATTTGCTCAAATTTAAGGATTACAGCTCTACTAAACAAAGCCTTAAAAAATGGGGCCAATGAAGACTGAGGAAAAATCAGCAGTCTTGTGACCTGCCCCTCATCCTGGATACATGACCTCAGCCATCCCAACGTCCAAGGCCCAGGCTGAAGCACAGAGGAGCCCCAGCGGGCCCCAGGGAGAACTCCTGTGAGCATCCAGAGGACAGGGAGAGATCGTGCCTTGTGGCCTTTCCCCACATCCTCCTCCTTGTTCTCCCCAGCGTTTCCTCTGCACATTTTTGGCAAGGTTCTAATGTCCGTATCTAGGAGACTCAGCTGGGTTCAGCTAACCACAGTGACCTGTCTTGCATTACAGAGCAGCGGACAATCCCCGAGAGCAGCTGGGCCATGAGGTCAGTTAGAAACAACGCTATTTGCACCCTGTGTGTAATCGTTGCGTGGCGCGCTTGCTCTGGGTTGAAGGGTGCAGAGAAAGGAAGTCTCCATGTCCCTGAGGACCGGAGGCCAGAAAGGACAGTTGTCCTTCTTCCCAGCTCCGGTTCTGTGATTTCCAACTCAGAAACAGCACGGTCTATGATTGGGACGTGGGCATCCTCCTCCTTAGAGGCCAACAGACAGCACGCTGCTCCTTTTTCTAGAGCAGTTAGGGTACATGTCACCAAATGCTGATTTTTATTTTTGAAGTTAAATAGCCTCTCATTAAAAAAAAAAAAAAAAAAGAACCCCAGGCTGGTAAGATGAGTAGCCTGATAAAGGAAGGTGCTTGTCCCCAATCCTGACAACCTGAGTTCAATTGCCAGAATCCCATGCCAGAAAGTGGGGATGGCCCCTTTCCCACCAATCTCTAATTAAGATAATGTCCTATAGGCTTACCTACAGCCCGATTTTATGGAAGCATTTTCTTAAAGTGTCCTCTCAGATGGTGGCAGTTTGAGTCAATTTGACATAAATCTAGTTCAGCACAAATACCGTTGCTATCAGGAAGACATTTTGAAAAGTAAAAAAGGAATACAAAATGGACTGAATAACCCTGAAGAGACTGGCATCGAACAGTGGTCAGTGAGTTTGTAAGCCCTGTACTACATGAGTGTGGGTGTTTGCCAGTTGAAGGTTCTGGTGTGAGCAGCCTGACCAGGAAGGGGCTGTTGAGTTTGAGGTTGGTGTGTCGGGTGTTAGCTATGACTGTTTCAATTTTCAATGTTCTTTTAAGGTTAGGGAACCAGGAAGACATCTCTTCTTCCCTATCCCCACCCTGACTGTGGATTCTGGACACCTTCATAGTAGACTCATAGTTTCCAGACCTGGTTTGAGATTTTCCCTGGAATGGCTGAGTGGTCTGGGAAATATCTGACCCCTCAGATTCTCCATGGGACGATTCCTTCTCTGACTCCTATTCATTCATTTGATTATTTAGTATTTGTGAGGGCCTACTATATGTCCAGCACAGGGATAGCCACTGAAGACACAAGGAGTTTTAAAAAATTCTTTCAGGCCCCTGCTTCCTGTGGGAGGTGGGAGAAAGCAGATACAGATCTCACAGTCACATATGATGACCTCAGAGGGCAGCAAGAATTGACTAGAAGAAGGTAGACTCCTCAAAATAGAGGGAAAAGCTTTGCAAAAGTCACGAGGTCAGATGAGCATGGTACCCACTAGGAGCTAGGCTGGAGTGCTGCGGAGGCAGGAGGATGGTGAACAAAGGCTTTGGAGGTCTGACCTAAGAGAGAGACACATAATGTGAAGTGCTGTCTCTTCTGGGTATAGCTGGAGAAGATTCCAGGGAGCTGAGAGATTAGAAACACGTTTAGAAACACGGTGTGCTGCTATTCAGGAAAGGTGTGCTGTGTTCTGGGGTCAGAATGTGTCCTAGAAAGGAGATGCTGTATTTGGAAGATCGCTAGCGTTTGCTCTGTGAATTTAGACCAGCAGCCTGGTTTCCTGATGGTCTAGGTCACTGGTTCTCAACCTTCCTAATGCTGAGACCCTTTAATACAGTTCCTCATGTTGAGGTGACCCCCAACCATAAAATTGTATTTGTTACTACTTCATAACTGAAATTCTGCTACTGTGGTAATACAAAAGTCTGATATGCAGATGGTCTTAGGTAGCCCAAAGGGGTAGAGAGGGATAGACTGAGACCGGATGGTCTAGGTGGATAGGAAGGTTTGCACGGAGCTCTGGTGGGACTCTCTTCCTCTCCTGGGAATTTCAGGGCCATAGGACCACTGGTTGTATCAAATACTATAAGACAAGAACCCTCTTTCTGTGTCCTGGGCATCTCATCTCTTCTGGGTTGGTAATCAGATAGTCTCTAAGAGCTGCTGATACCCAGCAAGCAGCAGCCACCTGCTGGATAGATGCTGTGACAACAGCAGCCTCTAGGTCAGCTCTGTTTCCCACTTACACGGGCAACTCACTAGTAAAGATACATTGTGTCTCAACCTTGAGCCACCTGATCTTCACCCCAGGACCACAGCGGGAAGGAAGTGGTGGTTGGTGAGGGGCTCTTCTTTCACAGCTCAGCCAGCAGGGACCTCAGCTGGGGGGCGGGGGGGGGTGTCTGACTCTACTGGTACTCAGTTGTGTGACCTCAGTTGTCCTGTGGTGAGATAGAGAGGAAATAGCTGGTGAGCCCTTCCTGTAGCCCCCCCAACCCCTGGGATTTGGGCTGTTCGGAGGAGCTCAGGTTGGAGGTCAGGCACACCCTCTTTGCCTGTGCACTCCGTGGATCCTCCCTACACTTACTGCTGCAGTGTTACTTTTCAGTGCTCCATCTTCTCTCCCCCCCTCCCCCTCCCTTCCCTTCCCCCTCCCCCTCTCCTCTTGGATAACTGGACCACAGCATCTAGCTAATGCCTCCGCCTTTCCTTCTGTGTGGGACACTCCCTACAGGCAGGGCTGGTCCACCTCCTCTCTGCACATGGCCCTCCTCCCAGACAGGGCAATGTCTTGCTCTCCACTGAGCTTTCCTATCTTCCCTAGGCTCCTCCCCTCACGCATCCCCCTGTCCTTGCTCATAACCCTGCTCCCCCATCCACTACCCTTCTTCAGCCTTCTCTCACCTGCCTCAAAGCTTACTGGAACATGAGCCATCTCCTCTGATTGGGGACAAATGACACCTTCTAGCATTTGCTGCTCCGGAGCCTGGCATGGAACATTGGATATAGGTGTGGGAAGGCTACTCCCCAAAGAGTGCCACCTGCCCTCCCCACCAAGCTACTCATTCCTGTGCAAAGTCCTAAGGCATTAGCCTGAGAAATCCCAGAACTCGATTTCCTAGGAGGGTCTCCAGCCTAAGGCAGTGGTTTCTCCACACAGCCTTGTTCACATTCTGGAGTAAGGCCATCAGCCGCTTCCTTACCTTATGTCCCCAGTGCCCTCTCCTTAACAAAGCCTTTCTCAGTGGAGAAGGGCCTGGACACATAATCCTTGGCCAACACAAGCAACCATTGTAGCCCCAGGGAAAGGGGGTGGGGGCAGAGAACAGGGATGAGGTTTTGATTTCTCTTTACCAAGGCTGGCTCCAGGGAAGGCCCCAGCCCACAGTTCATAACTCAGACTCTGGGGGTCGGAGCTCCAAGTCTATTCTTCAGGGCTTGCTCTGTTGGGGGCAGGAAGGAGGAGCTGGAGTCTGGCCAGGGCGCCTGGGCTTTCTAAAGGCATCTTCTCTGGGATGGCTTCTCAGTAGGGAGCAAGTGAGCTATCCTTATGTCATTTGCCACATCTGTTCCCAATTTACAGCTTGGAAGACTGAGGCCCTGGGAAGTCAAGCCCTTATCTTAGAACCACTTCGATTGGCAGGGCTCTGGGGCTGAACCTCTGTAGCCTACAGACTGGTCATATCCTTGACTCTCCTTCAACCCTGGCCCACTTCCTGGCCCATCAGCTTCACACAGCCCCCCCACCCCACCCGCCCCACCTTGTCATGACCTCACGGGTCTTTAAGGGAAAGATTTAATATGTATTCATCTGGTGGGTGGTTGGTGACATTTCTAACCGAGTGCTTCGATGTTACTTGGAGTATAATGGGTATCGGCTCTCTGAGCTGACTTCAGAAATGAGCTGGCCACCCCAGACCTCAGCATCATTTCAAAGCCATAGCCATCATTAAACATAACAACAAAATCAAAATAGCAAGGCCAACCAGATCCTCCCTGCTCTAAGTTTCCACCTGTGAGTAGTTTGACTTCCAGTCTAATTTCAAATTATTAAGGACATACTTGTAAAGTGAAGCAAGAACATGGGGTTTTCTGTTGGGCTCTGGGCCCTGACTGTGGAACTGTTCTCAACGAGCTGCCAAGACAGCATCTGCTCAGCCTGTGGACACTGTGTTCCCTGCCCTGTAGGCTACGGTGCTCGGTACTGTGACAGGGGTGGACACGCTGGGTGTTCATCTTTTGTGTGCTGTGTTTAACAGTTATGCCACAGATTAAGAAACTGAGGCTCAGCACCGGGATGTCCATCTGGGCAGTTGGGTTGTAAGGCTTTGCAGGGCCCCTACTCTTCATATCGCTGTGACCTGATTGTGGTCATTGAACAGCAGAAGTACTCTAGGGTCCACGGCGCTATCATCTGCAAAGTGGGAAGATTCAAGGGGTCAGAGGCTAGTTGGGCATCCTGAAGGGGGGGGGGAGCTTCCAATCCGCGCCTTCAAAATTCAATGGGGGCACTCCTGGGAGCGGTGGCTCTAGAGTAGTCACAGAGCCTGCAAATGGGGAGGAGCGGCTATGGGAAGAGGTTCAGGCCGTGACTCCGGAAAGCTTTGGCGTCTGAAGGGACGATCACCCCGTACGCCGGGAGCCCCTGCGCGGGCTCCGCGTGGCACTTCCGATCCGGGCCGCACGCCTTGGCTCGCCAGGCCCGCCCCCGCCCCCGGCGCCCGCGCCCCCCGCCGGAGCCGCGCGCCCCGCCCCGCCCGTGTACCCGCCCTGCGCCCCTAGCCCAGCTCGCTGAGTCCCTGCGGCTCGGGACAGCGCGGGCGGACTGAGCGGCCGCCGCTGGAGTCAGCAGTGTGGGCACCGTGCCGGGGGCCCGGGAACGGGCCAGCGGGAGGCGGAGGCTGCCGGCTGCTCTGCGATCCGGCAGTCCCGGGACTCGGACTCCTGGAGGTCCCCGTCCCCGCGCAGCCACATGGCTCGGCTCCGCGCTCTGCTCCACTGCCTGCTGCCCTGGTACTGCGCGCTCTGCGCCGCCGCCGGCAGTCAGACCCCAGGTGCGTGCGGGCCGGGCGCGCGGGGACGTGGGGTCTCTGGGGGTGCTGGCGGCCAGAGTGGCTCCAGGATGCAGGAGCCAACCAGGCAGAGTTCGAGGGAAGTGGAAGGCGGTGCGCCTGGTGTGGGTTGAGTTGCTTAGTTTTGGCTGCTTCTAATAATCTCTGTCCAATTTTCCTGTCACTTGAGGTAGTGTGACCTGCAGGAGAGGATTGGGAACTCTTCCAGTGAAGAAAAGTCACAACCCATCCGTCCCCTCACCACCCCAACCCTCCGCCATTGATCTTACAATGCCCTGTCTCCGCTTGTGGGATTGTTTGCACGTGCGCCTCTGAGTGTGCATGTCTAAGATGTCCCACACAGAATCAGGCTAACAGATGATTGCTTCCCATAGAAGAAAACTGTGGGCACTCTTGCTTCTGACCAGGAAGAAGTTTGTACCCTAATTCATCCTCAGACACTGTAGACACTGAGAGACACTTCTCTCCAAGGAAGAGAGCAGAGACACACCACACACATCTCACAGCATGGGTACCCTTCAGGTGCTTTTAGGCATACAAGAAAAGGCTCTAGTTATTTCTAAACAGGGTTCATGTGCCCAAGTGGGACCGATCTTGCGCAGTTTTGGGTTCTGCAGTCTTAGCTGTCCAGCTAAGAGATAAAGGAGCACCACACTCCAAGTACAGTGTCCTGGGGGAATCTCAAGGGTGCATCCTTCCTTTGTATTTTATCAGTGCTGCGAGCTGAGGAGGCAAGAAACGGAACTATGGAGAGTGAAAACTCCTTCCAACTTGTGTCCATGAATCACCAGGCCTGGAAGCCAATGAGCTGTCTTTTCTGACTGGCTGTGCACAGGGAGAAAGCCGGGAGAGGATGGGGCCCACTGGCAAATGGCCTACAGCCTGGGGCCATGACCTCACACTTAAGTCAGCCCAAGTGGGCAGGTCACCCCCTGTGTCTCTTTTTATTTTGGAAGCTCTATATTTATCCTGCTTGGGGCTGGGCAGTGCAGAAATCTCACAGCCACTGTGATGCTTTAAAAAAAGTTTCCTTTCTAACCTCGGAAAAATATATAACGGTACATTCCCTCGCTCCCTTCTCCGGCTCCTCCTCTCTCTGTGTCAGGGGCCAGGATCCCCTGGGTTTCTAGGTGTGTTTGTTTTGGCAGCCACACTCTTGGGAGCTTGGCAAGGGCCCTGCCCCAGGCCGGGCTGATGACTTCAGCACACTGGGGGAGTTGAGGCAGATCCGGAATTTCAGCCCTTTCTAGAAGCAGTGCTCAAGGTTGGAAGGCCTGTTGCTATGGTGTCAGGACTCTGTTTGATGTCATTTATTTACTTCTGATATATATATATATATATATATATATATATATATATATATATATATATATATATAGAGAGAGAGAGAGAGAGAGAGAGAGAGAGAGAGACACCCCGGATGGCCACAGAGAGAATGTATGTTCACACATTTATGTCTACCTGAATGTTCAGACTGAATGGGGGGTGGGGGCTCAGATAGCAATGGGCAGAAGGGACTTGAACTTGGGGCTAAGGGACCTGTGATAAGTGATGCTCAGGGCTGCCTGTTCATCTTCTCCACCCTCACCCTGTGATCCCCATCCCTGGATTCCCATCTTCCTCTTAACCTCTGCACAGTGCATGGTGAAGTGACTCTGTGTTTACCTCCAACAGACCTACGCCTCTCTGGGAAACTTCAGGACTATGTTGTGACTGTGCCCTGCAGCACGGATTTCCAGGGACGCTTCTTGTCCCATGTGGTGTCTGCCCCCACACCTGCCTCACCACAGAGCCATCCCCGAGTGGCTCGCAGCCCCCTGAGCCTGGAAAGAGAGACCCCGAAGCCTGGCGGTCCAAGGCACCATTTCCTCTACTTTAATGTGACTGTCTTTGGGAAGCTGCTTCACTTGAGGCTGCAGCCAAACCGGAGGTTGGTGGCCCCAGGAGCCCCAGTGGAATGGCAGGAGGACTTTCAGGAACTCTTCCGACAACCCTTGCAGCAGGAGTGTGTGTACACTGGAGGTGTCACTGGAATGCCCGGGGCAGCTGTGGCCATCAGCAACTGTGATGGATTGGTAAGGGACGCCACTTTTACTCTGTGCATCAAGTTCCTTCCCCAACCCAGAGCCCCCTATAGATTTGCGATTCCCAAGGAAATGGTATACAACACCACATGTCAATGGCCTGTCTGTCTTCCAAACAGACATCATTGTGGCTTGCTGGGTGCCAGGCTCTGCCAGGTGTGAGGTCATCCTAGTGGGACAGTACATTTTTAATGGTTTTCCTCACCAGGAACTCACCAACAAGCTACCCGCTGGCACCCCTGGGCCCAGACTAAAACAGGGCTGAGGAAGTCATAATCTAGGGCAGGGGTTCTCAACCTGTGGGGTCACAACTCCGTTTGGAGGTCAAATGACCCTTGCACAGGTGTAAGACAACCAGCCACTCAGATATTTACCTTAGGATTCATAACAGTTATGAAGTAGCAACAGAGATAATTTTGTAGTTGGGCATTGCCACAGCATGAGGAACTGTATTAAGGGGTCACAGTGTTAGGAAGGTTGAGAAATACTGATGTAGGGTGTACTGGTGGCTGCACTTGAAAGCTGTGCAGACTTGGATAAGCTAACTAACATCTCTGTGCTTCTTTCCCTTATGCTTAAAGCAGGGCTTTATTTATTGTTTGCTTTTTTTGTTGTTATTATTTGCTTATTGAGACAAGGTCTTGCCATGTAACCCTTGCAACTTGAGATTCCCCCTGCCTCTGCCTCTTAGTGTAGAAATCATAGGCTCGGGCCCCTCCACCGCAGCAGAATTTGTTTATCCATTCTGCATCTAGTTCTGCTTCCATTCTGGAAGCTGGGGATGCAACCCGGGTCCCTGCCCTTACAAAATGGATGTGATGCTAATACCGTGTGAGCTGTCATTATGTCAGGTGATGCTAACACAGTGTGAGCCAGCTTCCCGGCCGGGCTTAGACGATGGGAGTCACACTGTCATTATGTCATATCTTCTTCTCTCCATGTGTCTCCCCACTTTTCACTGACTGCTCCACACGGCCACTCATCCTCTAGATGGACGGAATACCCTTTCTCTCTGTCTCTCTCCTCTCTCTTCTATCTCCCCTCTCTCCCCTCTCTCTTATCTCTCTCTCTCTCTTTCTCTCTCTCTCTCTCTCTCTCTCTCTCTCTCTCTCTCTCTCACACACACACACACACACACACACACACACACACACACACACACACGGTATGTGTACGTTGAATGCCTGTGCGTGCACACATGGTCCCCCATGCACCAGTATATGGCAGCCCAAGGTCAGCCCTCTAACCTTAATCTCGCTTGTTTACTTCTGCTAGATATAAAAAGGACCGGATGAGGCCGGGCGTGGTGGTGCACGCCTTTAATCCTAGCACTCGGGAGGCAGAGGCAGGTGGATTTCTGAGTTCGAGGCCAGCCTGGTCTACGAAGTGAGTTCCAGGACAGCCAGGGCTATACAGAGAAACCCTGTCTTGAAAAACCAAAAAAAAAAAAAAGAAAAAGAGAAAAAAAGGACCGGATGGCCACAGCAAGAATGTACGTTCACACATGTATGTCTCCCTGAATGCCATTCAGCCAAGTCCAGACTGACTGTGGGAGCTCAGGTAGCAATGGGCAGAAGGTGCCTGAACTTGGGCTAAGGGACCTGTGATAGTGATGCTCGGGAATGCTTGTCTCTGAGTCAGTCTGTCACTGAAGCTGGTGCCTGCTGGTTTGGCTAAGCTGGCCGGCTGACCAGTTAAGCTCTGGTGGGATTCAGGGCCACTGCCACACCCAACCTTCACATAGCTGTTGGGGATCAGAACTTAGGCTCCCTATGTTTGCATAACAAACACTTTCCCACTGAGCCATCTCTCTCCTAGCCTCTAGCCTCTGCGATCATTATATATATATATATATATATATATATATCACATCACACATATTAGGCAGTGGCTGGTTCTTCACATTTAGGATGGGCTGCTGAGTACCCTGTCAGAGGTATAGTGTCTCCCTCTCCAGGATGGGGACCAGGATCTGTATTGTCCACCAGACTCTCCAGGAAATCTGGGGCAAGATTAACTAACCACAGGTAAATTTTGAGAATACCAGGTTCCAGGGTCAATGGAGAAGTAGAAGTTTGTCCAGGTGAGCGGGTATTGCATCTCTGTATGTCCACCTGGATGGAGGCATGGAGTGATGCTTTGTACATTTTAGGTCTCAACTAAGGTGTGAAGGGGTGGGTAGCACCATTCAGACCTCCTTAAGAGCTGCCCTTATCATTGAGACCACTCACCAGTGTCCTGACAAGCGCTCACTGCCTGCTAGAGGCTACTGGGACCAGGGCCACATGGGAGCCTGACACAGGACCTAGTGAAGTAGTGTGCCTGACATGGCCATGGTGCAGAGCCCTGGATGACACTTGTGCCTGGTGGCTGGGGCTGGTAGGTGGTAGGGTTGATGTGTGGGACATGCCTGGAGCTGGAAATGCCTGGGATGGTGTGGCCTCTGTGTAAGTATTCTCTTTAGCTCTGTCACCTTGGATAAGCTGTTTCTTGTCTCTGAGATTTACACTTTTAATTTTGCTTTATTACATTTATTTAATTTCTGTGTCCATCCCCAAACACATATAGGAGTTGTCTGCAGAGCACAGAGCATGGCCTCTCCTATCCCCCATGTCCACTCCACCAGATGACAGGACTGAGTGGGTGATGGAGGATCACTGCCTCTGACTCATTTGATCTCATTGATCACACGTCAAATGAGAATAGAGCCCTGCTTAGACAGTCTCTCCACAACGGCAATGAAGTTGGCTGTGGATCCATCAAAAGAGGGCTTGTCTTACAGCAAAAGGGGCATTAGATCCTGAAGGGCAAACTCAGGATGGGTCTTGCTGTTCTCTGAATCTACAGCCAGGCCCAGACCTTGCAGAGTTCTGGTCTTGTGCTCCAGTTAGGGGCAGGGAGAAATCAGCTTTGGGTTTCCAGAGTCCGGCTTTGAACCCTCCAGCCAGGCCTGCCCTGGGCTATGAGACACTAATGCTGAGCTGAACAGGACTTGGAAGAGGAGGACCATTGCCTCAGAACTGCCAAAACATCACCAGGTGACTGCAAGTGACCCAGGGGGTTGCTCATCATGGCTACCAATGCTCTGTATCCGGAGTTATGGGAGTTTCAGTAGAGGCCAGTTTTTAAGAGTGCTGGAGGGACTGCAGCGTTCTGCTTCTGGATTGGAGTTGTGACCTCATTGGGTCTACCCAGAACCTAGATTATCAGCTGGGTCCTGGGCCCAAGGCCCTGTGCTAGCCTTCTAAGGAGATTGGCTATATAGTGCTCTCCCTCTACTTTCAGTGCTCTCCCTTTGCCTTTGGTGCTCCCCTCTGCCCTTGGTGCTCCCCTCTGCCCTTGGTGTTCCCATTCACCTTTAGTGCTCCTCCTCTGCCTCCAGTGCTCCCCCTCTGCCTTTGGTGCTCCCCCTCTGCCTTTGGTGCTCCCCTTCTGCCTTTTATGCTCCCCTTCTGCCTTTTGTGCTCCCCTTCTGCCTCCAGTGTTCCCCATCTGCCTCTGGTGCTCCCCCTCTGCCTTCAGTGCTCCCTCTCTGCCTTCAGTGCCTCTGTAAGTCAAGGTCTGGTGCGGAAGTGGCCACACGTGTAAGATTTGTCACATCTGGTTCTGTTTTCTCACTCTGCAAATGCTGCATTTTCAGTGGCACTGGGTGGGGCTGGGAAGGGCCCTGTAGGCAGGATCCAGCTCTTCTTTTTCTCCCACCCCTAAGTCCCAGAAAGTCTTCGAACCAGAGTCCTTTTGCTTTAAAATGGAGCTTTAGTGGGCTGGGCTGGTGGCTCAGTCATTGGTAAGAGGCTCGCTGGGCAAACCTAAGGGCCTGAGTTCAGATCCATAGAGTCTCCCTCAGAAGCTAGGTGCTGTAGTGCGTGCCTGTCATCCTAGTGCTGGGGAGATCAAGACAGGAGAATCTGAACTTATGAGCAATTCAGTGAGAAACCAACTCAAGAAATAGAGTGGAGAGCAATTGAGAAAGATGACAGCCTTCACACACACACACACACACACATGTACCTATGATACATACATTGCACAGGCATGCACACACAGCACCCTGGGGAGATGAAAGGACAGACCAGGAAATGAGTGTTCCTGCTGTGGGTGCATAACTGCCTATGTAGAGAAGCAGCTGTGCTTTTCATGATGTACTGCACGTATGTGAACTGGGTTTTAATCGAGTAATTATGAAAGTGCCTGTCCTGCAGAGAGGCCTGAAAAAGCCTTTCTTGGCAGTTTTGCCAGGTGGGTGAGTGATGCTTTTCCAGCTCCAGAAAACATGATTATCACACCACTCAGACACTTTCCCAGATGAGGGACACTTTTCCAGTCTGATGTGGAGCACTCTTAACAGTTTGGGGACCTTGTACAGACCTGACCAGGTTCTGGGGGCCTTGCACAGACCTGACCAGGTACTGGGGGCCTTGCACAGACCTGACCAGGTTCTGGGGGCCTTGCACAGACCTGACCAGGTTCTGGGGGCCTTGCACAGACCTGACCAGGTTCTGGGGGCCTTGCACAGACCTGACCAGGTTCTGGGGTTTCAGGGTTGATACTTGACCTTCTGTTCCATGGTTTCAAACAAACTTCACTCAACCCCAGGGACTTCACTGGCAAGGAGGGATGTAGGGGCACAGGGGTCCAGAGTGCAGGGGAACATGTTTCAAAGGGTGCAGATGAGCTTTTAAAGTCACAAAGTGGGATCGCAAGCATTCTACAAGGAAAGGAGAGATGGGAAAGAAAGAGGGCCGGTGAGGGCTATTGTGTTGTCACCAGCCCTTCCATAAGGTGGTTGATCCCATTTCTAGGGTCTCCATCTTCATGACTTAATCAAATACCAAAGGGCTCATCTTTTAGACAGTCATGTTGGTGACCAGATTTCCATACTCAGATACTGAAGCCCATTTAGCCCACATTAGTGTGCTATGTATTCAGGATAAAGAGCTGGTAAGATTCCAGCTCATGAGTGCTGACCATGGCCAACTCCACAACCTATCTATTCCTCAGTTTTCTTATCTTGAAAGCAAAGGTCATCATAGCCATTACTTCCTAGACTTGTCAGTGTGCAAAGAGCCCTTTACAGTCCTGTCAGCTATGGCCATCTCCTGATGTACCTTTGTCACTCGAATTCCCTAGCCTGAGATGGAGGCAGGCAGGAAGAGGAAGCAAGGGTATCTTATTTGTCTGAAGGTCACCAAAGGGGTCTCTAGGCTTCATCTGGTAGTCAGAGCCTATGCCCGTTCTAGCCTCACCCTGCTCCCCACTCCGGTGGGCCTTATTCTGATTGTCTTCTGGACTTTCTCTTGGAGTTACTCTTAGGAGTGAGTGGGTGGGCTTGCTGGAAGGTCTCCTCTGGCCTCACCCTAATGCCAACGTAGTGCTGGCTATAAGTTAGGTGGCCTGAGTTCTCCCCTTGAGACCTCTCTTCCTCTAGCAGACAGCCTGGCTCTTTCCCCACAGTCTCCATGAAGCATTCCAAGATGAGGAAGGCAGAAGCCATATGGTCCCTTAAGGACCAGCCTTGAATGCTTTGAGATGGTCTTTGTATCAGCCAAGTCAGGACAGGTAAGGACAGGGACTCTATCTCTTGAAGGGATGAGTGGCTAAGTCTCATGTGCAGAGTGTACACAGAGGAAAGGGACCAGCAACATTCCTCCATCCTGAGGGACTCGACCTCTCTGAGCCCATTTCAGTCTGTACCTGTAAAGTGATGTCCTTCCTTCCTTCCTTCCTTCCTTCCTTCCTTCCTTCCTTCCTTCCTTTCTTTCTTTCTTTCTTTCTTTCTTTCTTTCTTTCTTTCTTTCTTTCTTTCTTTCTTTCTTTCTTTCTTTCTTTCTTTTTGACAATGTCTTAAGTAGTCCAGGTTAGCCTCAAACTTGCTATGTAGCTGAAGTTGATCTTGAACTTAGGGTTGCCCTGCCTTCATCACCCGCGCACTGGAATTACAGATGTGCACCACCATGCCCTGCATGTAGTATTAGAGATGGAATCCAAGGCTTCACACTTGCTAGGCAAGCATTCTATCAACTGTGTTACATACAACTGTGCTGTCACTTTGTTTATTAAAAATGATGCTCCCGGCTCTTAGAAGCTCTTGCTGCAACTCCAGGACCTAAGTTGGGTTCCAGGCACCCACACTGGGTGGCTCACAACTGCTTGTGACTCCTGTCCCAGGAATTTTGGTGCCCTCTCTGGCCACCTCGGGTACCTGCACACGTGTGGTGCACACACACACACACACACACACACACACACACACACACACACAAACAATCTTTTTTTAAATGCTGAAATTTAGATGTTGCTCAAAGTTGGGGACATTGAATGGGAACTTGCTTGAGCAAGGACAGATGCAATGTGCAGTGGGTACACTTGTGGATCCCTGGATGCCTCCTCAAAGTCCTGCCTCTTGCCCCTGAGAGGACTTTTGCCCTGTCGCTTCTGCCTTGGGCTGCTTGGTCTGTGTGGATGGAATTGCCTTGCTTCTGAGACTTTACAGCCCCCGAGGCAGTCAATATCAATATCGCAGTCTTGCCTTCCTGTCTCCCCCAAGCCCTGCATTGCTGTTGGCCCTGGATTAATAACCTATTTATGATATGGAATAAATGCCAGACATCACCTCACTGCTGCTCTGGAACATAAAGACCTCCCCTTCCAGTCAGGGCTGCTCTGATTTTTCTTCTTCGGCTGTGTCTCCAGGCTGTGGCTGGGGAGAGGGTGGCTGGGATTGGCGAGTATGGAAAGCTGGGCTTGCCTGCCTATCTACATCTTGGTCTCCATGGGAGAGACCTGGGTGGGCTCCCGGCAAGTGCCCTGCAGGAGTCCCCCGCCCCCAGCCCTGCGATGGAAAGTTCATGAGCTTGTTGCCAATTCCCTGGCATGGTGTTTCTAGCACGTGGGCCTTGCCTTGGCTTTCAAAGTCCTAAAACCACTGCTTATTGCATTGTTCACACGGCATCTCGTCCCTGGCTGGTCAGGAGTGGCAGTGGCAACTTACCCACGTGTCTGAAGCTGGTCCCTATCACAAGCATTCTTGCAGTAAGTCTCAGCTCAGAACAGTCCCTGCCCTCTCCCGGTTCTTAGCCTGACTTGGAGAAGCTGTGTCTGCAAGAGGCTCTGGGGCCTCAGGTCCCTCTTCCTTTCCTAGCTGAGGAAACCAAGGCTCAGGGATGGAAAGAGTCCTAGGGTACACATAGGCAAGGGATTGTCCTCTCAGAGCGGGTGGGGGTGTATAGGCTCCTCCCACAACCCCTCAGCCTCTCCTCATGCAAAGGAAAAAGGCCAGTGCTGGCCAGTGAGGTGATAGCCATGGCAACAGCTTCAGGATGCTGGAAACTGAAAGCCACCCAGCTGTCCTGGGGACTCCCGGGCTTGGCTGGGTACTAAATGAGGTGTTTGTAAGGTTCCTGATCCAGGAGGTGCCCACCTTCTGCATAGCATAGTCTTCTTTAAAAACGTGGAAGCCAACTAAGATAAAAGAAAAACATCAATGGTAGGTGTCATGAGAGGAGTTTAGCTACAGTGAGACTGTCTGCCTTCTTAGCCTTTGGTCACCATGGCTACTCCCCTCTCCATTTTCAGGTCTCGGAGTAGACTGCTGTGATGTACTCAATGCATGTGGTAGAACATGGCAAGCCTTGTGGTCTGCTTAGCTTTCGGTGACATGGTGGTAGAAGCTGTAAAGAGGCTGGCTTGAGAGGGCTCTGTAAGCAAGAACATCACTCTGGCTACAAGCTGCTTCCGTCAGGTTACTGCCCTGGGGCCACTTTGTCCTCATAGCGCCCACTTGCCCCTAACCCATGACCAATGTTGTGGGGAAAAAATATCTATTATTATTATTTAAATTTTATTTTATGTATTATGTATTTTATGTGTTTTGCCTTTATGCATGTCTTTGTACCACACATGTGCCTGAGGAGGTCAGAAAAGGGCGTCTAATCCTTTGGAATTGGAGTTACAGATACTTGTATCGGTGCTGGGAACTGAACCTGGGTCCTCTGCTAGAGCTCTCCGCTGCTCATTTCTCCAGCACCCAAAGCAGATCTCCTATAAGGGCCACATTCAGTGGGCTTGGTGGCACATGCCTGTAATCTCAGCTACTTGGGAGGCTCAGCCAGGAGGATGACCATAAGCTTGAGGCAAGCCTGGGCTATAGAGTTAGTTTCAGGCTGCCTAGCTAGTATGAACCCTATCTTACCTGAAAAGAAAAGAAAAGAAAAAAAAGCCTACTTGAGTTACTTAGTGAGATTCTGTCCCAAACTTTAAATAAATCAAAAGAGAGCTAGGGATGTAGCCCAGTGGCAGAGGGCTAAGCACCTAACATCCACAAGGTTCCAGGTTCAATTTGCAGTACTACAAGTAAAATTCTAGCCTGCAATGTCTTTACATGTGTTTTTTATCATGTATTGCCGTCCCCTTTGGGATGCTCCAGTTCTATGGATGTGTTGTCTGTGTCTATCTCAGTTAAGTAGTAGCTCAATGTGAAGATGAACATGTATGTGTGTACATACATGCATGTGCACATATGTGCATGCATGTGTGTGCACACATGTGCATGTTTGTGCACACATGTGAATGTGTGTGTGTGTGTGTGTGTGTGTGTGTGTGTGTGTGTGTGTATGTATACATGCATTCATGCACAAACGGAGATTGGAGGAAGATGTCAGGTGGCTTCCCCTATCATTTGCTGGAGACACAGGTTCTCACCAACCACAGAGCTTGTTTTTCAACTAGGCTGACTGGCCAGCGTGCACCAACAATTCTCCTGTCTTTGTCTCCTTCCCCGCCTCCTGCTCACAGCCACTCTCAGCTCCTTGCATGGATCTGAAGCTGCACATTACACAGCAAGTGCTCTTACTTACTGAGCCACCTCCCCAGGTCATAAAGACACATTTATTGTATTGCGAGCGTCTAGAATGGGCCCTCTCTGATGAATAACTAACCAAGTGAATGAATGAACAATGGATGGATAGATGAGTGAATGAATGAATGAATGAATGAATGAACGAAGCGGCAGTTGAAGAGGGATTATGGTTGCAGGATGGAAATTTGTGCTGCTGCTCACTGACAGGAGCATTGGTGAGGGTGAGGTGTCAGAATTTTGGCAATAGGGGACATTCTAGTGGTGCAGTTCCCAAGTAGGATTTATTTGTATTTTGTCTGCTTTTGCACCCCGTGTAGAGGAAACTGGTGGTTCCCAGATGGTCAGTGTGTTGTTAGGGCCACCAGGGCTGGAGCCTGTTGGCATTGGATTTAGCTGTCTGATGTACCCCACCTCCTACTCCCCCTTGCTTCCCTGCCTTGTTCAGAAACCTTCTCCTGGGCCGCCACAGACTGACCTTGTATCAGAGTCTAAGACAGACATATAATTGTGATCTAATGTAGGAGAGATGTAGCTCTCAGCCAAGGCAGGACCTTCTGGCTGGCTCTCCCCTGCTGAGGGGGCTGCCTGTACCCGTTCCCTGGCTCTGCCCCAAGTGATCTGGTTGGCATCTGAGCCACAGGGTGTGGACTGCAGGACCTCTATGCAGAGAGTTGGTTCTCAGTTCAAGGCTTGGCAGCCATGCTGTCTTCTGGCACTCAAGGATTGCTTCCTGTCTCCTCGTCCCGAAGCTCCAGTCGCTGCCAGGACTGGGAGCCAAGCAAAGGGCCAGGCAGAGCTCCCAGCCTGCTCATGGTGGGCTGTGGTGGTGACGGAGTGGCATAGAGGAGTCTCGGAGCCACGTGGCTTCTGGATATAGGGAAATAGACATGTGGTGGCTTCAGCACCAAGGAGACTCACTGTGACTCTGAATGGCCTCCAGGGCATGGTTTGCAGAGGAAGGGGAGGCTCAGAACACCTGTAGGTGTGAGCCCTGCCCTGCCTTGCCCCCTACAATAGCACCCTCCCTCTGGAGATGGGGTGGGGTGGAAATAAAATAGTCACCCCTCCTTTAAGTGTACGTACTAAGTTGGCAATGGTCTGAGCAATTGAGGTCTGGTTGGCAGTAGAGGACAGTTAATTGTCTCCACCAATGTCGTTGTTGTCATTATCAGCATCACCATCAAAAACACAGAGGGACTTATCTGCGCTGTGGACTTTCGCACCTTGCGTGGCCACTGACATACCTGACTTGCCATTGGCTGCATGCAGATCACGCCTTCTCAGCCCTTTCCTGAACCTAAAGACCCTCTCTTGTCTTTGGGGGCAGTTATCACCCACCCACAGAGAAGTGTTTGTGGGGAGGAGATGGTGAGGTCTTGGGACAGTATGAGGCACAGATAAGAGTGGTCTCAGGAGTCCTTGGTCACTCCCTGTAGGGCCAGTGCCACTGATGACTCCAGTGCCACAGGAGTGCAGAAGCAGCCTGGCTGGGCTCAACCTCATTCAGGGGATGCGCAAATGGTGAACCCTATTCATGGCATGCGCAAATGGTGAACCCCATTCGGGGCATGCGCAAATGGTGAGCCCCATTCAGGGCATGCGCAAATGATGAACCCCCCATTCAGGGCATGCGCAGATGGTCCATTGGAATTTCTATTTTCTGTCCATCTTCTGCATTTGTTCTGCCCAGCCCATGCTGAGTGCCTATCCCTTCAAGTACCATCCTATGGACCAGAAGGTTTCAGTTTGGGGTGTGGTTCTTGACAAAAGCCCGGGTAGCTTTTGAGGACATACCATGTCCAAGCCCCTCCAACTGAGGCATGATGTCATGGGTCTGGAGTGTGGCCTGGATGGCAATAGATATCCAAATTCCTCACATGATTGAAGTAAGCATCCAAGAGCGAGGACAGCTGTCACAGCCAAGTATTGACAGAGAAGCTGGGGTCGCATCATAGGGGTCGGGCCCAGGAAGGAAAGGAATTAGGAGACCACACTCTGCTGAGGGTCAGATCCTGTGGGGGGCATTCTCCTCTTCCTATTTCACTTTGTCCCCCCAAACCCTTTGGTTTTAGATGTGGAAACTGAGACTTGAAGAGGCCTGTGCCCCCTATACTGGGTTGAGTCTTAGATGTATCACATCTGCATGGAGCCTTACCAGGGCTACCACGGCTTGCCAGCAAAGTCACACGGCCGAGAAGGAAGGGTTCATCATATTGGAGCTATGGTCAGAATCTGGAATGTTCCACCAAAGGCAACTTGTGATGCTACCAAGGGATGGGGACTAATGGAAGTTAGGTCACTGAAGGCCAGCCCTTGAAGGATACATGGGGACCCCACCCCCTCCCCAGCTTTCTGTTTCCTGGCCACCATGAGATGAGCAGCTATTTTTAGCTACATATCCTCTGCCACCATGGACTCAAAAATAGTAGCGCCCAAACCCACCATGAGCCAATATTCCTTTTTAAAGAAATCCCCTGTAATTGGAAGCAGTTGTGAGCTGCCTGAGGTGGGTGCTGGGAACTGAACCCAGGTCCTCTGCAAGAACAATACATGTTCTTAACCACTGAGCCATCTCTCCAACCCTATCTTTTTTTTTTCTTTTTACCTTGATTTTTTTTCCCAGACACGTTGTCACAGCATCGAGAGGCCGATGGACACAGTTTCCTTTTACAAATTGCCTTAGAGGAGGGGAGTTGTAGAATTCCAGGCAGAACAGGATTGCCTTTTGAGACAAAGAAACCATAGAAAAGTCAGAAAACATAGCGTTTTAAAGAGAAAGACATCATACTCGATTAAAGCTACCCTCTGCCAGTCTCCTATGCTTGGTAGGGACTTTTCCTACCTGGTGGGATTTTTTCCCCCTCTTCTTGGGAAAGTCTTTCCATTTACAGGTCCATCTACCTAGAGGAACTGAACAGGTAAAAGCCAGGGCCAGAAATCAGGGACAAACCTTTTTGGGGTTCCGGTTCAAGACTGGTGATTTCTTTGTTTTCTTTTTCTTTTTCTTTTTCTTTTTCTTTTCTTTTCTTTTTTTTGAGACGAGGTTTCTCTGTATAGCCCTGACTATCCTGGAACTCACTCTGTAGACCAGGCTGGCCTTGAACTCAGAAATCTGCCTGCCTCTGCCTCCCAAGTGCTGGGATTAAAGGAGTGCGCCACCACTGCCCTGCTAAGACTGGTGCTCCCATCCCTGGGTCCAGCAGGCTGTTTCTGAGCCTCAGACTCTAAAACAGTGGTTGTCAACCTGTGTGGTGTGTTCCCTTTGGTGAGGTCGAATGACCCTATTACACATGTCGCCTAAGACCATGTACATATCAGATATTTACATATAACAGGAAGATTACATTTATGAAATAGCAACAAAAATAATTTTATGGTTGGGGGCGTCACCACAACGTGAACTGTATTAAAAGGTTGTAGCGTTTAGGAAGGATGGGAACCACTGCTCTAAAACATAGTTTGAGGGGCTGGTGAGATGGCTCAGCGGTAAGAGCACCCGACTGCTCTTCCAAAGGTGATGAGTTCAAATCCCAGCAACCACATGGTGGCTTACAACCACCCGTAAGTCAGCTACAGCGTACTTATGAAGAATAATAATAAAACGAATCCTTGAACCAGAGAGACCAACCAGAGCGAGAGGGGCTGTCCGGAGCAAGCGGGGTCGAGCGGAGCGAGTGGGGTTGACCAGAACAAGGGAAAAAAAAACATAGTTTGAGTTATGTTAATAACAATCACAACAGCAGCTAGAGTTGCTTCTTGCTTCTTTTACTTGGTGCAGTGTTGCTAGGCTCATCTTCCCCTGTGACATCCATGTGGTCCTTCATTCATTTTTATTAGCTAGACAATCCATTGTGTGGATGTGTCCTATGTGGCTGATAGGCATCCTAGGCTCCCTGCACTTTCTGATCGCTATGAACAGTACTTCCGTGAACACCGGTACTCAGTGATTTTTCTGCTTCCTGTGACAAGATGCCTGACAAGAACAACTAAGGAATAGAAGGAAGATTGGTTTGGAGCTCCAAGGTTTGCGAAGAGGGACAGCCCAGCATGACGGGGAGGCATGGTGGCAGGCAGGTGAGGCAGATGGCCACACTGTGTCTCTGTGCAGGCAGCAGGAGAAGGGAATGCTGGGACTCAGCTTGCTTCTCCCTTTTGTCCCCTTTTGATTAGGGCCACAGAGTGATGCTGTCCACAATCAGGGTGGCTCACCCTGCCTTGGTTAAACCTATTGGGAAATGCTTTCCCAGACAAGCCCAGAAGTGTATCTCTTAGGTGGCTCTGAATGCCTTCAAGTTCCTGACGGAGGCTAACAGTCTGAGGACAGGTTTTTGGGTGGATGTGTTTTTGTTTGTCTTGGGTCTATACCTAGGAGTGGACTTTCTGGACCTTGTATCAGCGCAGCTCAATTGCTTAAGGAGCTGCCAGACTGTTTTCAAGTGGCCGTGCAGTCTACATTCCCACCATCGATGTGTCAGGGCTCCAGTTTCTCCCAGTTCTCGCCAACACTTGTTATTATCTTACTTCGATTCTAGCCAACCTAGGCGGTGTGAAGCCTTATGTGGTTGCAGTTTAGATTTGAGTTTCCCTGCTGACTAATGACACTGGGCACCTTTTCCTTGGCCATTGAAATATATTCCTCAGAGAAATGGCTACTCAGATCCTTTGCCTAGTTTTAAATTGGGTTGTTTGTCTTAATTATCAGGTCGTAAATGTCAAATCATCCAGATATAAGTTCGCTAAGACTAGTAGAGGCTTGTCTTTTTTTTTTCCCCCACTGTTCTTTGTCATGCCTGTGCTTAGAAGAGCCCTGGCAGGAACCCTGCAGGGTAGTGGATGGCACTTCTCTCATGCTGTGGCTCAGAGAAAATAATCTAGCACTACCCTTTCAGGACCTGAGCCCTGCAGGACCCTTGGGTGCTGTGTGCAGTTGAGCCGACTGCAGGGTTAGATTAACAGAAGTTGCAGGTCCTCAGTCCTGGCCTACCTTGAATATTTTTTCAGAGATAAGAGAATATAGGTATTTGTAGAGGAATTATCACACATGTAGACCAAGAGGTCCAAGGTGGTGAGGTGGGATGGAGGCGGGGAGTGGGGAGCAGTGGTCAGTATTCTAGCTTGCAGAAGACTTAGCAGGTTACAGTAGCCTTGTCATATAGGGAGAGATGGAAGTACCCGTGCTGGGGTAGCACAGCAGTGTGCTGGGCTGAGAACAATCAGGAACCTGAGGAACACAGTGTCTAATCCTCATCCAGCCTGTAGTTGCTGAGCGCAGTTAGAGTTGACTGTTGTAAGGCCTTCCTCCTTCCTAAATGCCCTACAGTTATGTCTCAGAGCCAGTTTTGAGCCCGTCTCTGTACCCAACAGGGCACAGACAGAGCTGGCCCATTTCTAAGCTTGGATTTCCATTCCATTTGAGGACACATTTCCCAGGCCTTCCTATGGCCTGCATGGAGGTTTTGTTTGTTTGTTTGTTTTTGTTTTTCGAGACAGGGTTTCTCTGTATAGCCCTGGCTGTCCTGGAACTCACTTTGTAGACCAGGCTGGCCTCGAACTCAGAAATCTGCCTGCCTCTGCCTTCCCTGGAGGTTTTGATTGCTGTCTTAGTGTCCCCTTGCCTTTGTCTCCACACACATATATGTAACCGACAGATCAAACATATTATGCATACCAGAGCACACTTATGGACACATTTCAAAATAATTTGACTTCAGTTATCTACTTAACTATCTGGGACTTTATCCTGATGGTACACAGCTACCAGTAAGGAACTGAGCCCTGCTCCCTTAGCGCCCATAGCAGGTCACAAGGTGATTTCTAAGCCCCACTCTCCTCTCCAGTTGCCATGCGACCACTTCTTCAGATGCCCCGGGATTTCATACTGACATTGAGAGTTCCTCCCCACCTGGACAGCTAGGGAAAACCTCTGCATGGCTCCTGGAGGCGGCTGGGTGTAGACAGGGAGAAGCCGTTGCCTTTGCCATGAAAGTGATGTCATCACAAGGCCCACTGGAAGAAAAATCCAAATAGAATCCCTGCTCCCACTGGCCATATGCCTCCCAGGAAGGACACACAGAAACGACCACATTGAAAGGAATTTAGTGGAAGGCTAGGATGGCCGGGCCTTCTGGCTGAGGGCCCACGTGGTATCTGGCTCTGTCAGATGTAACCAAGGATTCAGTCTTTGTTTTGTTTTTGTTTCGTGAGGAACCGTTTGAGTGTTTATTTCCTACCTATGTACTGTTTGTGAAGAAATAAGCAGCGGGTGCAAACACCGAGAACCGACATGGATTTAGTTTTTCCACCCTTCCACAAATAATTTTCCCCCCTTTTTTTCCTTGATGTCTTACCCAGAAATTTGATTTGATTTTAGTACTTTTAAAATTAGCTACCACTTTTCAGAAATATAAACATCTCATAAATTGAGAGACGGAGTGATTTAGTGAGGAGGCAGGGAGCCAGGAGGCTCCGCTTGCCAGTCTGTCTGCCTCGCGTGGTGCCTGGCTTCCTGGCCAGGGCAGGGATTCAAGGGAATTTGTTCCAAGTCTCTTTTTGTCTAGAGAAGGAGAGCAGAGCTGGTGTGGAAGAGTCAGGGCTTGTGCTGCCCGGGGGGGGGGGGGGGTCATACCCTGGTGGTCTCCATGATGGTTAGGAATCATTGGAGCTGGGAACCAGGGCCAGGGCCAGGCTTCCTGTCTCGTCTTCTTTCCAAGAGAAGGGTCTCTGAGGTCCAGTTAGAGCCCAGATCTGGCTCAGACCCAGGCATCATGCCCCAGATGTGATAAGAACAGTCTTTGGAGAGGCTCAGCTCTTGATCTCTGGGGACCAGTAAAACCCATAATCACACATATGCAACGTATATGCTCCCCCCCCCCCCCGAAGTTGCTGGGTCCAGCTCTTTTGCCCTACTCAGTAAACTATCATGGGAATCAGACTCCTTGAGTGTGCCCTGGGCAAGGCCTGAGGTTAGGAGGCTCAACGGACTCCTCAGGGCTCAGGGAGCCTGTGGAGCCTTCGTGACAGGAAGGTCAGCGTGAGCTGAGGACCCTTTCCAGGTAAGGGATAGGAAGTCACCTGAGCAGTATCGGGACCTGTTCCTTTTATGAGCTGTGCACTTTGGGTCTTCTCTGTTGTCACATTCATGGTGGGGAGTGGGCTGGTCTCCATGAGAACAGCTGGCCAGAGTCAAGATTGAGCATTCTTGCTCTGCAAGGTTAGACTCCAACAGAAGCCAAGAGAATTTCAGGTGGGACTAGGAAAGGACCCAAAGGGCAGACACCAGCCCAGATGATCCAAGGTTATATGGTGTATTAGTTACGGACCACACAGACCTGGACTCCTGTTCAGTGGTGACCCTCACCTCAAGTGATGACTTGAGAAAGTTGTTTTATTTTCTAAATTTTTAAAACTCATTTATGAAATGGCTCTAGCATTAGTGCCTTTATCAGAGGCTAATGATGCTGTAGGAACTATTTTTAATAGTAACAAATAATAAGGTAGTGTATAAAGGGCAGAACAGAGACATATTCTTGTTTCCTTTCTGTTACTGTGATAAAACAATGATCAAAAGCAACTTAGGGAGAAAGGAGAGGAGGGTGTGTGTGTGTGTGTGTGTGTGTGTGTGTGTGTGTCTATTTGGCTTACACTTTCAGGTCACTTCCTGACCAAGGGAAGTCAGGATAAAAACTCTTTGCTAGTTAACCAGGCTCATGCTTGGCTAGCTCTTTTTCTTTTTTTTTTTTTCGAGACAGGGTTTCTCTGTATAGTCCTGGCTGTCCTGGAATTCACTTTGTAGACCAGGCTGGCCTCGAACTCAGAAATCCGCCTGCCTCTGCCTCTTGAGTGCTGGGATTAAAGGCATGTGCCACCACACCTGGCTTGGCTAGCTCTCTTATGCAGTCCAGGACTGCCAACCTGTGGAATGGTGCCGCCCACAGTGGGCAGGGCCCTCCTATGACAATTAACAATCAAGACAATCCCTCACAGACATACTCTTAGGCCAACCAGAGAAAGCCAATCACAGAGCTGAGATTCCCTTCTCAATGACTCTAGGCTGAGTCAAGTTGACATGTTAGGAGCACCCCTATAAAAAGAATTATTTGTTCTAGCTATCCTGAATAAAAGACACACAATCCTGGTATTTTATTTGCTAGCTGTAAGCCTAGATTGGGCAGGTTCTGAGCAAATCTAACTTACATGCCAGCCATGTGTCCTTTATTACTTGCTACTTCTCCTGGCCATGTGCTCATGGTCCTCTCATTGCGGCATCCTTCTCTCCCCATCTCCTTTCCCTTTGTCCCCCTTCTACTCCTCTGGTCTCTCCTCAGATCCCTCACTTGATCCTCAAGTCTTGCCTTTCTCTCCCTACTGCTCAATCACAGACTCTAGCCTTTTTAAAACCAATTAACTTTAAATTATGGAGCAGGGTTTATATAGCATCACTGATGTACATGAGGATCTCCTCACTGAGCAGGGCAACCAGATCTTGGGGGCCAGCATTTAGCATTTGAATACACAGCCACACCAGATCAACCCCCTGACACTATAGAGTCCCTCCTGCATCACAAGAGAGGAAGGTTCCTGTCCCTGGAGACATCCAAGCGTAAGTGAGAGGTCCCCTAGCTGATTTTGTCATTAAGTTAGGAAATCTCAATCTGTAACTTAGAAGTGTGGTCAGTATCTGTGGGTTGGGCAGTAATTCAGATCCTTCTGGAACCTACATCCCTGCTTTGAACCAAGGGAAATCACCGATCCTTGAAGCAGGAGGTATCAGTGTTTGGGAGATCTGCTTTGTGCAGTTGGCGAAAGAAGTCTCAGAACAGAGGATCTGGGCAGGGAGGGCCATAGCATGAGAAAGGTGTGTGGGGTGTTCTACCTACTGGTTTAGGGAGTTCTGTTCTGCCAGGCTACTTCAGGAAGCATGGGGACTGAGATGGCACAGGCCACCACCCTGGGCAAGCCCAGTTGGGTAGACCTTGGCCTGGATGGACCTGTGAAGGGTTGGTGTCTTTGCTTACCCCAGGAATAGCCCCTCACCAGCCGATGGGGCACAGGAAGGAACCTGGAAAACGATGGTGGGCTGGCCTAAGCCTTCCCACCGGCCCTGTCAAGACTGCCCAGCGCCATAATGTTGGGACATGCCCTATGCTTGAGGCCACCAACTGTCTTTTCAAGCCTGCACCTTTCCTGTGCCCTGGGGTTCTATAGCTCTACAGCAGTAGAGTCTCTTGAGTTTGGCCATTGTTTCTTGTACTTTCTCAGTTTCTGCCTGTGATCTTCAGGCCTCTCTGGTCTCTGGCACAGCCCATGACTCTGGCCAAAAGTTCTTTCCACCTGACATCCCCTTTCCATCTTGGATGGCCCTCTCTAACTAACCTAATGTTTTCTCCCTTTCATGCACACAGCACCACCACCACCCTTAGTTGAGCTGTGGGATCTAGCCTAGGCTGCCAGTCTCAGGGTGCCTGTGTAACAGCTGGGGTCACCACATCTCAGGCTGCATACAGGTCTGTTGTCTGTGGCAGTGTGTAGACGTGCTGTCAGCATGGAGGAGAATGAAGCTGATTTTGGGAAGCTTTTGAGCCTCTTGCTTCTGGTCTCATTCTTGCCAAGATTTTCATGGGGCCAACTCCCGCCTCTTTGGGCAGGGGTGTCAGGTTGTGTTTTTAACTCTTGTAACTAGGTATCTGATGTACACCCATCCCTGGGGGCCACACCTGCCCTAATGCTGGCTGGGCAGGTGAGGACATTTGTCATCCTTGACTCCTCCCCAGAGCCAGAGGCTGAGCCACATTTAGCTGTTTGCCAGAGCAAGTGGCAGGTGCTGAGACTTCTGAAGGAATAGTGTGTGTATGTATGTGTGTGTGGTGCATGTGTGGTGTGTGTGTGCAGGAGTATGTGTGATGTGTGTGTGGTGTGTGTATGTGTGGTGTGTGTTTGTGTGCATGTGTATGTGTGTATATGTATTATGTGTGCTGTGTGCATGTATGTATATGCTGGTCTGTGTGTGATGTGCGTGTGTGTGTGTGTGTGTGTGTGTGTGTGTGTGTGTGGTGTGTGGTGTGTGCACAGGAGTATGTGTGGTGTTTGTGTGTTGCAAACTTGTGCATGCAAGCATTCACATACCACTGTCTTGATTGAAACAGGGTCTCTTGTTGAAGGAGCTTCTGCAAGGCTGGCTGAGATTTTCCTGCCTCAGCACTGCACCCCCCACCCCCACCCCACTGCCAGGCATGCTAGGACTATGGGGGTAGCCTGTGCTACTTGCCTGGCTTTTCTGTAGGTTCTGGTGATCTCAGTGCAGGTTGTCAGGGTTACATAGCAAATGCTTTATACTCTGTCTTCCCAGCCTGAGAGCCCAGTCCCTCACATTTTAACAAATACACCAGGATTTTCTCAGGCCGGGAGCCCAGGGAGACTGCACACCATCACAGTGCCACCATTTCCTCTAGAGCATCCCTTGGCCTCACGGATGGGTCTGTACTGAGGTATGAAAGTGGCCATCCTGGTCCTGACCATCTCAGTTTTCTGCGTCCCTGACAGACAAGAAGGGCCGATGCTGCAGGGACAGTCTTCCCTGAAAGATATCTTCCAAACAGGCCGAGCTAGGGACGTGGGTAAAACCAAATGGTGTCTGGTGGCTGCTTTAAGGAGGGGGAATTCTGGTTCAAATGGAGGAGACCTGTCAACTTATAGAAAATATGTGCACAGTTTTATGTTCACAGCTGGGCTCCCGGTGTCTGAGATGCTGAAGGCTTTCAATAGATACCTGTTAGAATAAGTGAGTGAGGGGTTGGAGAGATGGCTCAGTGGTTTAGAGCACTGACTACTGTTTCAGAGGTCCTGAGTTCGATTCCCAGCAACCATATGGTGGCTCTCAACCATCTGTAATGAGATCCAATGCCCTCATCTAAAGACAGCTATAGTATACTCATATACATTAAATGAATAAATCTTTTTTTAAAAAAAGAGTGAATTCAACAAATCTGTTATCCGCTATTTGGGAGACACCGTAGTAAGTGGGCTAGCCTACTTTATAGAGATGATGTGGCTTGTGTGTGCATGTGTGTGCATGCATGCGCACACACATGTGTATGCATGTGCATATATGTTTGTGTGTGTATCTATATTCATATGCAAGCATATATATTAACATTATACATCTCCTCATGTTTTATTGGCCTCTTTGATTACAGTCTCAGTTGGTGGCTAATAACATTTGCTGGGTTTGGCCAAGGTTAGATTTTTGTGTTTTGATTTCCAAGGCCAGCTCTTGATTTTATTTTTTTAAGGACTATTTTGATGTGGGCTGTATGGGAGATTGCAAGTGCAGCCTGCACCCTCCGTGCACTATCCTGGCTAGGTTTCCGAGGGGCCATTAGCCCCCCTACTGTCTCACCCGCTGCAGGTCTGAAACAATAGCCCTTTGTACTGGAGCAGGGTCCACACCTCTCCAAGGGCCGCTTTCCCTTTTGTTCTGGGCCTTTCCCTCTTGCCCACAGGGGGAGAAGGACACTGCCAGAATGCCATACCTGGCTGTGTGCTCCGCATTCACCTTGCAAAGTAGTAGAACTAAGTCTTTGTTCACAGGAAGCCTCAGATTACTAGCACAAGCAATGTGGGGCTGCTGTGTTTACAGTGGGGGCCCTCCCTGCTCCCCACTCCCATGCTCAGTGTTCCTAACCCCCCTCTCCTGCACTTTTCTGTCATACGACTTCAGGAGTTCCAGGCTTTCCTAAGGCCCTGGAGGAAGAGCCCACACACGTGTTTGTTTTGCATCTCGTGTCCTCACCTCTTCTCTCTCTCCCTTGCTCCTGCTCTCCCTGGCCTCCAGGCCGGCCTCATCCGCACAGACAACTCAGACTACTTCATCGAGCCCCTGGAGCGAGGGCAGCAGGAGAAGGAGGCTGGCGGGAGGACCCATGTGGTATACCGCCGGGAAGCCGTCCAGAGGGAGTGGACAGAGCCTCATGGGGACCTTCACAACGAAGGTAGGCTATGGCAGGGGTGACCTTTGTCCCCAACTATGGGATAACTTCCGATCTAAGCTCTCAGTACCTGTCCTCAGTCTTCTCATTTGTAAAATGGGCCTGGCCCATAAGGAGCAGCCATGCCAGGAGAGAAACACCAGTGGATGGAAGGGGCTGCTAGCACTGGCTAGAATCAGGGGCTAGAGAAAGTCACTTGGGTCTTGAACACAGATCTTTGGGATTCCAGCATCTCCGAGGATGCACCCACCATGTTGCTTCTGAAGGCTGTGGCTATGCAGAGGCAGAAGGTTGAATGAATGGCCACTGGGGATTTTTTCCTCACTAAAAAAGAAATTACATCAGTTATGTGTGAGCAACAGAAAAGTTCTTTAGGACATTTCTAGTCAGTGCCTGGTGGTGGAACAGCAGGGACAGCTTTGTATCCAGAGCACTGTTTTGCTCAATGATCCCAGGCAAGTGCCTTTAACATCCCCAAACTCATTGTCCTAATGAAGAGAGGATGGGTGCTCATTACTAAGGCTGTAGCTGTAGGTGTTGGGGAATGCCTACCAATCCTGCACACATTGAAGCCAACAGCAGGCCCTTGACAAATGCCGGGTCTTGCAGTAGTCACTGGAGTAGCGTGCTAATGTGGGAACCCCTTAAAATTGGGCACTCGCCGGGCGTGGTGGCGCATGCCTTTAATCCCAGCACTTGGGAGGCAGAGGCAGGCGGATTTCTGAGTTCGAGGCTAGCCTGGTCTACAGAGTGAGTTCCAGGACAGCCAAGGGCTACACAGAGAAACCCTGTCTCAAAAAAACAAAAACAACAACAACAACAAAAATGGGCACTCACAGTTAGGCTCCATGGTTGAAAGATATAGTGTATGTGACAGGTGCCAGTCCTGGCCCTGTGGCCAGCTTCATAGTGAGCCTTAGCTTTGTCGTGGGGTTCCTTTGACTGGAAGTGGGGGGGTGGAATTTGCCCTCTAGTGGCCACACCCTCATGCTGGGGTCTTATGGGGTGGGGCCTCATGGGAAGGAATATGGGAGACCAGTTATTCTATATGCAGTGACATCTCTGTGTCACTGGTAAGAACTGGGAGGTGTGTGTGTGTGTGGGGGGTAACCCACAGGTGGGAATGAGAGGTTGCATGGAGGCTCTGTGTGGTGAGTTAGGCTGAGGTGGGCACGGTAGGTACCTCCTCTTCAAGGAGAACATCAAGTCTTAGATGCTTTTTTTTTCTCCTTTGTTAAGGTCAGTTCTGAATCAAATGGACATAAATCTATCTTTGAAGAGAGCCTTGGGGAAGCCTAACTCCTCTTTATTAGCCTGACCCTGACCTCCCACACAGATGGTGGCTCCAAGGCCCAATTCATAGATTTGAAATATCAGCTCAGGGAATGGTGTCCGGTCTTCCATACCTCAAAGCACATGGGTGAAAGTCCTGTGTACCAGCTAATGGTTGGGGCCTGGCTGCTCAAAGTCTTTCCTCTAATGTCAAGGGGCAGTAGAGGACTTTCTGGGGCACCTTCGATTCAGAAGCACACTGGTAGGAACACTTCTCTTGATAAGATCCCGGGTGTGCCCATCCCAAGGGGACAGGCAAGCCAAGGGTTTCTCACAGGCCTGCTTTCTGTTTGGCATATGAGCCTGGCAGAGGAGCGCCCCAGGCTGAGCCCCACCCCATGTCTGCTTTGCCCCATTCTCTGTGGGTGTCCCTCTCCTGGACCTTGCAGAGTCAACATGACTCCCCATTGTCCCATGCTCTGCATAGGCTGGGGTTCCTGCAGGACAGACCCCCAAGGCTATATCACCTTTCAGTCACCCCCTATGGACTCTTGTCCATGACTGTCTGTCTCTCCCTCTGTGTGTGTGTGTGTGTGTGTGTGTGTGTGTGTGTGTGTGTGTAGGTGGTCCAGCTGCCCTGGAGGAAAGGCAGATGGGAGGCTTGGGGGCACCAGATGGGCCTGTCATTCAGACTGCCTCCAGTAAAAGAGTACAGTGCTTACCCATGACTTAGGGTGGAGGGGCCGATTCCTCTAGGGCCTCTGGGTGTGGCTTTAGCTGTGGCTTCTTGAAGAGGGTACGTGTACAACACTCACACACCTGTGCACCTACACACTGATACTGTATATATACACAGATGTGTACTTGTGTACCCCTGTACCCCGATACTCACAACTATACACTCACGCATTCTTGTACACTAAGATACCCTTTTCCTTATCCCTGGTCTGCCCTGGGAATCCCTCCTTCCCCCCACATACTTCCTGAGGAGACAACTGGATGTAAGCCTGCGTACTTCTATGGCAGAGCTCTGGGCCTCAGCTGTGAACACATGGATGTGACGTGTGTATACATGTGTGTTTGTGTGCATGCTGCTGCTTATGTGTACGTGAATGTGTACTTGTCAGAGTGTGTATGTGTGAGTGTCTCCTTTGAATGCTCTTTACCTTATGCACTGAGGCAGGCTGTTTCACTTGACTCTGGAGCTCAAGGATTTCGGTACTGAGCTAGCTAGCTTGCTCTGAGAAGTCAGTCTCTGCCTCCCACATCTTAGGATTTCAGGGAGGCAACCCCCACCCCCTCTGCATTTCTCTAGGGCAGGGGATCCAACTTTGGGCAACATGCTTGTGTGGAAGCCCTTTACCCACTGAGTCGTCTCCTCAGTCCCCAAAGTGACCATTTTGAAGGACATAACTCTGTGGCTTTATGTTGTCTTCGCCATGTGTGTGCAACCAAGACCCTTGTTTAATTCCAAACCCCTCCTGTTGACCTCTTTAAAATCTTGAGTTCTCCCCAAGATGAGGGTGGATTTGTGTGAACACAGGCGTACTGTTCAAGGCCTGCATGATGTCATCCCTTTAGCAGTCAAGGCTTCTCATCTCGGAGGTCTTTAGTACACCCTTCATTTCTGGGACACAGCTGTCGTCCCTTGTATGTCTGCACTCTTTTGTGCACACACCTTTGGGGCTGGTGTGACGGCGCTGGTCTGCACATGTGCGTGCAATCTTCTGAGCATGCAGCTGGCTGGCTGTGGGTGCGGTCTGGGAATGGAATCCACGGGTCACCCTAGGTTCCAGGAATTGGAGATTGCTGGTAGTTTGCAGGAGCTGTATGCTTTCCATTCACTTGGGGGCTTCCTGGGTGGGCTCCCCGACACCTCTCAGCTCTGGCTCACTGTGCCTGCAGGATCACATCGAAGAGACTATGACTGAGGTGTCTGTGATACCCCCGTTAACACAGACTCCCCTTTTCTCATTTACTGAAGGGGGAAATTTACATGGTCCCACCCTGGGTGCGGTAATAGGAAAGGGGTGAGACTCCAGTTTATAGTTTGGGCTCTTGCACTAATTTGCTGTGTGACCAAGGGTGAGTTAAGTAACCTTTCTGAGCCTCCCTATAGTAGACATGGATGAAGAGTTCCAGGGGTGTTGAGTATCTGAGCGCTGCTCATAGGCTGGGGTGACTTACTCCCTTCTTATGGAGAGAGTCCTTGCACACATACACACACACACACACACACACACACACACACACACACACACACACACGATTCTTCCCTCCTTCCTCCCAGTGGCCCGTCCCAGCTACTGGAATTGCCACTGGGCTTCTGGGAATGTTCACTGTTCTAGATTTTGGAGCATTTCCCTGTCGGGATTCTTGGGCCAGGGATGCTCAGCTGTCAGGGAGTATATAAGTTCCAAGCTTTGGAAGCAATGCCTGTCTGAAGTGTTTTGGATAAAGAGCCCTCGTGCTGTACGCCAGCTTTATCCATTTCTGTCACCCGAACTAAAATGTCACAGGCAGCACCCCCTTCCCCATCATCACCCAACTGCCATCTGTCTATCTACACATCTGCTAGCTGCTAGGAGTGGATTTGTGGAGTGTCTACATCCCCAGCTCTGGGTCCGCTGGAGGAGGGTTTCAGATGAGTGTTTTAGGAACAGTCTTAGGGACTGGGGAGATGTGCGGGGAGATGTGCTTGCCAGCAGTCAAGAGACCAGCCCTGTGTTCGTTCACTTAGCTGCCGCTCATGAAATGGCATGGTGGCACATGCTTGCAATCCCAAAGTTCAGGAAGTGGATCACAAGTTCAAGGCTATCTTCAGCTACATAGTAAGTTCAAGACCAGGCTAGACCACTGGAGAGCCTGTTTACAAAAAGAAAGCTATAAGTCCCATTCAGCACGTGGCTCAGCCTCCCACTTTCTCTACCCCGTTTCTAGCCTTCAGCCTCGGCGACTTTCCCAACGTACTGAATCTGGTGGGGGACCAGCTGGGTGACACAGAGCGGAAGCGGAGACATGCCAAGCCTGGCAGCTACAGCATCGAGGTGCTGCTGGCGGTGGATGACTCGGTGGTTCGCTTTCACGGCAGGGAGCATACGCAGAACTACGTGCTCACGCTCATGAACATCGTGAGTGTCCCCAGGGGCTTGCGTGGGTGGGTAGGTGGGCTTCTGCCAGTGCTAATGTCTCAGGCCTGGAGCTCCTCAGAGAGAGTGTGGGGAAGTGACAGAGAAACGTACCCAGGGAAGCATGGCTGTGGACACATGTCCCTCCTTGGAGTACTGACCGCTCCACCCAAGTCTATAAAAGTGCAGGTCCAGCTAGGACCTCACCGCTGGGTATAGTAGCATCTGGGGAGGGGGTGTGGCAGCTGGAACTTGCTGGTCTCTTGTGGGGTGGACTCTTAGCACTACTGTGTCAGTTGAAGCCTGGCCTCTAATACAGGCTTTTTGAGAGGTGATATTCCACAACTGATGACCCAGGAATATGTGTCAGGGATTTCTTCTCTCTTACCTTATACCCTGTGTCTGAGACAGATTAGCAAGAGGAAGGATGTTACCAGATCCTCGGGTGTGGGGTAGGGCTGTCACTTGGAGTGGCTTACTGAAAGGAATGGTCAAAGCTGGAAATTTTGGTTTGGTCAAACTGGTTCTTGAATATGTATGTGTGTGTGTGTGTGTGTGTGTGTGTGTGTGTGTGTGTATGTATATGTGTGTGTATATGTATATGTGTGTGTATGTATATGTGTGTGTATGTATATGTGTGTGTGTATGTATATGTGTGTGTGTGTGTGTGTGTTACAGAGTGCTATTGAGGAGTCAGTGCTCTTGGCTGCTGATCCATCTCTCCCGCCTCTCAAATGGAGTCTTCAAGGCAGGTGGGCATGGAGAGGGGGAGTTGGCGGGCGGTGCTCAGCCAGGCTCCAAAGATCTGTCTTTATGGTGTGAAGCTCTCCAAGGGAATTTCCTGGGATCCCCTTTCCTGGAAATTGCTGCTGTTTCTGTAAGGAGCATTCCAGAGGCTTCTTGTTGTATCTTTTCAACTAGAGATACTTTCATCTTAAACTACTCTGGGGTTAGAGGTGGGTCCCATCATCCAGGAGCTGCTCCCAGGCGTGCATGTATGTCCTGGAGGGGCCTTGACCCCCTGCTGCATCACAAGGCCATTGTTACGGTGGGACCCATGTGTGTGGGTTCTGGGATGGGAGGTAGGCTCCAGTGGCCAGGGAATGAAGGGGGTGCTCTCGGCGTTGTGGCAGAAGTTCAGGGCTGAAGCAATGTGACTCGGGAGGGGAGGGACGGGGGAGGCTGAGAAAACGGACAAGGATGTGGTCACCACCCAGATTTAGGGCTTCCCTTGGACACAGGAAGAGACCATGGATTTTTGTTGTTCTTGTTGTTGTTCTTGTTTTAAAGATGTATTTATTATTTTATGTATATGAGTACACTGTAACTATACAGATGGTTGTGAGCCTTCATGTGGTTGTTGGGAATTGAATTTTTAGGACCTCTGTTCACTCTGGTCAACTCTGCTCGCTCAGTCCCTGCTTGCTCCGGCCCAAAGCTTTATTTAATAGTCTATATAGGTATACCGTATCTGGCTTCAGACGCACTAGAAGAGGACGCCTGATCTCATTTCTGGTGATTGCTGGGATTTGAACTCAGGACCTTCAGAAGAGCAGTCAGTGCTCTTACCTGCTGAGCCACCTTGCCAGCCTCTTGTTGTTGTTCTTGTTTTGAATTTATTTATTTTCTTTTATGTATCTGGGCATTTTTGTCTGCATGTATGTCTGTGCACCACATGTGTGCCTGTTGCCCTGGTAGTTCAGAAGAAGGCATCGGGTCCCCTGGAAATGGAGTTATGAGCGGTTATGAGCCGCCCATGTGGGTGCTGGGAACTGAAGCTGGGTCCCCTGTAAGAGTAGCAAGTATTCTTGAATCTCTGCACTGTCTTTTCAGCCCCTGTTTGTTTTGAGATCAGATCTTGCTAAATAGCTCAAGTTGGCATTTCTTTCCTTTAGTTCCCTTATTCTTGTCCCAGGGAACTGAACCTCGAGCTATGTATAGACCTCTGTTCCCCAGCTCCTTGATCTTAACTCTTTATGTTGACACGGGATCTTGCTAACTTGCCTAGGCTGGCCTTGGGCTCACCCGTGATAGATTGTGCCATCAGCTCATCCAACGGTGAGGAGGAGGAGGTCTTTGGAAAGATCATAAAGAGGGCATTCCTTTTCAAGGCCAGCAAGGTGTGACGTGTTTACAAGAATCTGGCAAACTCCTCATATTGGGAGCTGAGAGAGAACGCCATTGGCCTGGCGAGGAAGGGATGCGAAGTTCTTTCTCAGACCTGGTGGTTAGGTATGAGGAGGCCAGCTTCCTGCTCTCCTGCTTTCCCAGGCCCTTCTCCACACCCCCTATTTTACTCTTAGGCAAAGGAGGCCTGTGGCCCACCCTGGCGTTCTTGGCGTTCCCAATTATGATGCTCTGATTTTTGACCCTTGACTTGGCTTATACCCATGGCTTATACCCTTGGCTTATACCCTTAGCCAGGAATCATTATCAGCTTCCCCTAACACCAATGCCCTGAGATTCGTCTTAGGAGACTGCTCTGTGGGTAGCCTGGGCTTATTCTTTCTTCCCTCCTTCCCTCTCTTTCCTCCCCCTCCTCCTCCTCCTCCTCCTCTCTTTTTGCTTGTTTATTTTTGAGATGGTGTCTTCCTGCGTGTTCTAGACTGGCCTTGACCTTAGTATGTGGCCCAAGCTGTCCTTGAACTCTTGATCCTTCTGCCAGTCCCATCCCAAGCGCTGGGATCACAGGAACAGGCCCCTCCATCCAGCTGGCGTTCACTACTGTAGGCTGGGCTGCTTGTGCGTTGCTGGCTTGCCCTTTGCATAGGAAACATGTGCAGCTGAAGCCATGCTAACCATGGAGCCCTGTTTCTGTAGCAGGGATCCTCAGAGCACCCATGCAGGCTTAAAGGATTGTTGTCACCACACACACCTGCCGAGCAGGCTCTGTCTACCCTTAACAATGGATGGTGAGCTAGACTTCCTGCCCCTGGAGGTAGGCAGATGGGCAGGCAGGTAGGCAGCCTCACCCACCCATGGGACTCAGAGCACTTCCTCTTCATTGTGTGGGGCTTTTGTTTGGCTGGTAAGATGGAAGCACAGACAGCCCTGGGGGTGGGGGGAAACTTCATGGACCCAGGGACACAGGTGTCACTTTACTTTGGCCTTGAAGCTCTGCCCACCTGAGGACTTGTCTCTGCCCGGATGGCCTGATGCCATCATGGGAGATGTCTGGTTGCCTGGCTGAATGCTCTTATACTGTGTTAGTGTAGGGGGGCTCGGTGGGGCAAAGAATGGTCGGGCAGATTCAGAGTGAGGCAGTTACCATCAGCCAAGGAGACTCTGGCCCCAGAGTGGCCAAGGCTGCAGAGAGCGGCAGGCCTTTCAAGCCAAGCCTAGCCTGCTTGTCAGGTTAGTTTTGCATTCACTTGGGCTGTGCTAGAAAGATCTAGAGCTACTGATGATAGGCCTGGGGTGGGGGTGGGGGGTTCCCTTCTCATTCTTCTTTCACCTGATGGGAGACCTTGGGTGCTTTTCCTTTTTCTGTGCCTTAGTTTACCCTTTTCCCTGGTCCATTTCCTTAGTGTTTCTTCAAATCTCGGTACCAGGGAACCCTTTGAGCCTCTGAGACATGAGTGGTTATTTTCAGGGTTTAGCATGCACTTGCTGGGGTGCCTGTCAGCAGAGGTAGCCTCTCATTCATTCAGAAAGCATCAGTCTGGCTGCAAAGACACAAAAGCCTCAGTCCCCTGAGATAGCCAGAGACTCATTGAGGATAACATTGAAAGGGCTCAGAGGAGGCTGGATCAATCGCCACTGGATCCAGGCAGCAGTCTGAGCATTTTCTAGCTGGCTTGTCTCTCTCCCATAGCTGTAGCCTTGTGAGGCTGCATCTATTACCTCCGGGGCTTGGCGGAGCTAAGCGACTTGTTTGGAATCTATACAGCAGCTAAGTGGCAGGCTTTAAAGGGAGATCTGTCCCTTACCTACCACAGCTGCCATCGCAGGCAGGCAGCTGAGGGGAGGGAAGAAGGGAGACGGGTGCCCTCGCCTAATAATGTGCAGACATATGCATACACACACACACACACACATACACACATGCTCGCATGCTCGCACATGTGTGGCCTCCTGCATGTCTGTGCTCACACATCCGGCACTACCTTAAAATGGGTTTGCTTTTAACTTTTAACAACAAAACAAAACAAACAAAAATACAGTGGGGTTTGAAAGAGAGACAAAGAAAGGGAGAGGAGCCAAAGAGAAGGAGCAAGCTGCCTTAGGCTGCATTTCTATAACCACTGAAGGAGGTGGGATTCTGCTAGCATCTCACTCAGGGAGGCCCCAGAGTATCCTGCTGTGCAGGAGGCAGCTCCCCAACCAGCATCAAACTGTCCACGATGGCAGGCGAAGCCCCTACCCTAAGGTATTTGCCCCTGTTGCCACACACAGGTATGGCTATTTTCTAACCCTTCCCACCCGAGAGGAAGCAGCTCTCGCCTCGCTAGGAGGCACAGCACAGATGCCACCCTCCCCAGCACAAAACACGTGTCAGCGACAGGTGAAGAGGGCACTACTGTCCCCAGAGCACTTTCCCACATGACATTCCACTTCGTCAACCACAGAGGGGACTCCCAACGTTCTATTTCTGGGGTGGTGTGGTGGGCTCCCAATTTAAACAAACAGATGTCACTGGCTAAGCCCAGGCTCTGAGTGCTGGACATTTGTCCCCTTTTGTCCTCCATACCACAGAAGTGCACAGTGAGCTCCTGGAGCTGAGGTCGGGAGGCAGGAAGCCTTGGGACTTGCCAGGCCTCCTCGTGCCTCTGCCGGGGACACCAAGGCTGCTGTGTTTCAGAAATAGGTTGTGGGGTTTAAATGCTGAGCATTGTGGGCTGATGAAAAGGAGCCTGTTGGGCTGGGTGGGTCTGTCCCTGTGCTCCGGGAGCCACCCTGCACAAACAACCTGGATATGGGGTGGGCCAAACAGCTTGGTCCCAGGGGAGTTGTGCAGGCCAACCCTTGGGCTCTGGGGAGCCTTGGAGACACCACATCCCTCAGTGTGTGCCGATTGGCAGAGAGAGAGAGCACCACTCACTGGGAGACCATGCCAGCCCTGTGAAATATAAGGTCATGGTCATGATCTTGGGCCAGGGGACAAGTTAGGAGAGTCAGCATCCTCCTCTCACCCCCTTGCTGGTGACTGGAAGCAGGCAGGCCTTGCTCATCTGGCGCATAAGGAAGTGTGCTACCTTGGCCAGATGGTGCTCTAAATTAAAGAGATGGGCCTGGCTAATGTGTGGGTCAGGCTGAGCACCAGGGAGACAGACAGACTGATGGTGGTGAATCTAGCCTGGGCTGTGGGAGAGAGACAAGCCAGCTACAAAATGCTCAGACTGCTGCCTGGACGAGGCCGGCGATCCTGCCTCTCGGGTCTTTGCCTCCTCTGAGCCCCTGGGTCTTGCTTCTTGGCACCATGCTTACGCTCGTGGCCCGAAACCCGCCTGAGCCCTCTAACAGAGGTGGCCACCTATCCTGTGGCTCCTCTGAGCACTGTCCCTCAGGAGAGTGGGTGTACATCAGCTACACACACACCATGCTCCATACAGCTCTCGGCCCCAGCTCTGCCAAGGAGAGGCTGGTGTTGGCGCAGGACAGGAATAAGGCTGCCCACAGCCCTCTCATGGTCTCCTGGGGACCTGGTTTACCTCTCTAACCACAAACAAGCTGGAGCTCTCCTGCCTCAGGCTCAGAGTCTGAAAAAACATGGAATTCTCCTAGCATAGGGCTGTGGGTGCCTGACAACCGCAGAGTCACAGGGTGCTGGGGAAGGGGGAGTCTTTGCTACTGTGTGGCCGGCTGTGTTACTGATCATTGGACTGGGAAAGCCAACTCCACTCCATTTTGCAACCTGAGAAGTCTTCTGTGATCTCTAAGTGTGTTTGGGGAAGCAGGGGTGTTTGGGAGAAGGTTCCAGAATGCTCAGAGGCATAGGGTCCAATGGCTCAGTGTTCCCTTCCCCTGGCGCCTTCTTTTTTCATTCCTTTCTGTCACAGAAGGTGCCTTCTCTCCATGTCTGTCCCTCTGAAGGCTACCTTGTTCAGGGCTCAGAAACATGGCACTCTTGTGCCTTCCCGTCTTCGCCAGCTTCTCTGAATCTCCTCACATTGCAGCTCACATCAGTGGGACTGTCCATCATTGGGCAACAGGGTCTCTACATGAACCTACCCTCTCGGGAGCCATGTTTCTGAAACGAAGCCTGAGGAGACATAGCTGTGACTGACACACCTGTAGCTCTGGCCCTGGAGGAGCTCAGCTTCTGTCTGTTTCCTGCTGGTGCCGCCCTGTGCTAGCTCAGGCCTTGAGTGCAGGGAAAGGGCTCACCTTGTCCTCTGAGCTTCCTTCTTTTGGTGCCAGGCTATGGGAAGCCCACTCATTGTTACCCAGAAACTGTCTGGACAGCCCTGAGTGTAAACTGGGGCCACAGAGTTACAGAGATCTCAGTTTAAATCCTGGCTTCCCACTTCCCAGCTGGGGGGCCCTTGGGAGGTGGCTTAGCCTCTCAGAAGCTTGGATGGCCCCTCCTTCCCTTCTCCCCTCTCTCCTCCCCCTTTCTCCTCCCCCTCTCTCCCTTTTTTCCTAACAAGACCTTACTATGAGGCTGAGGATGACCTTGAACTCTTGATCTTCCCACCCCTCCCTCCTAAGAGCTGGGATTACTTTGTGAACTAGCAAGCCCTGTTTACTTGAGCCTCAAACTCACTCGGCAGCCCTCAAGAAACTTGTATTGGTCATGGGGGATGGGGAAATTTTTCAGTGGGGAGGAACTTGCTATGTACTGGGTCGTAGTTAGGGTTTCTTTTGCTGTGGTAAAACACTGACCAAAAGCAACCTGCAGAGGAAAGGGTTTATTTCAGTTTATGCTTCAGCCTCACAGGCCATCAGAGGAGGAAGAGGAGGAGGAGGAGGCGGCGGCAGGAACTGAAGCAGAGTTTCTGCACTGTTAATGGCTCACTCCCCATTTCTTGTTCAGCCTGCTTATATGCCCTAGGGCCACCTGCCTAGGGGTGGCACCATCCACAGAGGGCAGAGCTTTCCCATATCAATCAATAATTATGAAAATCCCTGCCCCCCAGGTTTGCCTACAGGCCAATCTGGTGGGGCCATTTCTCAGTTGAGGTTCTCTCTTCCCAAATGACCATAGCATGGATCAAACCGACATTAAAAAACCCAGCCACCACAGCAAGCACACACACCGGAGTTCAAATCCCTGGTACCCACCTAAAGAGCTGAGCATGCCCTTTAACCTTAGCATGACTGGAATCGGATACTGGAGGATCACTGGTCCTTCCTGGCTGCTGGCCTACATTCAGGTTCAGTGAGAGACCCTGTCTCAAGGGAATAAAGTCGGGGAGGGGGGAGCGCGGGGGGGAGAGACCCAAACACCCAATGTCTTCCTCTGGCATGAGCATGTACACTTATGCGTGGGGTACACACAGACTTCACACACATACCTGTGTCCACACACACACACACACACACACACACACACACAAATGCACAAGAGGAAGACAAGAATACAAGAAAGAAAGAGAATCTTGTTTTCTTGCTTATGAGATGGGAGTAGTTCTCTAAGGTGGTTGGGAGCCAATAAACAAAGCCTGGTGCACAGTAGGTATTCTGAGAGTGGCAGCTCACCCCTGCAGACCCAGTGCTCTCTACCTGGCCCCTCCCCTCGGCCGTTTTGTTTTGTTTTGTTTTGGTTTGGTTTTGTTTTGTTTTGGTCTCGCGTTGGCCAGCATCCTGACCTTTGCTTGTTTTTCTGGTACACACCCAGTGGCTATCTCAGGCCAACAGGTGATGTCAAACCCTAACCTAGGAGACCTGCCAAGGGTGGCCTTGAACCAGGGTCAGAGGTGAGAAGCAAGGAAAGCAATGCACTGTTCTTCCTGGCCCCGTGGGTGTGCCTTGTGGTCATTCTTTGTCCAACAGTGGGAAGCAAGGACTGGTTGCCCCCTGACAACCTCTCTCCACAGCCAGGGAGGTTGAGAGTGCTGGGCCAAGCCCTGGGTGTGTAGCCAGGGTGGAGCTTGTCAGGGGGCCCCTGTGGATATGTCCCAGGGAGGACAGGTTCCTGGGCCTGCCAGGTAGCCACACCCCCTGGCCATGGCACCCTGTGAAGGGGTAGATTCTGCCAACGTGGTGGCCCTGTCCAGGCACTTTTCTGGCCTGTATAGGACACTGAGGCAGTTCCAGCTGAATCACCCCTGAGTTCCCAACTCCAGGGCCAGTGACTGGCAGGGGTATATGCAGGTGAGCATGCCAGGACCCAGAGAACTGGACCAGGGCACTTGGGCTACCCTGTCTGCCAGTGTTCTAGGCTAGATGGCAGTCAGAACAATGGTGTTTGAAAGTCTTGATGGGTAGATCTGGCCTGCTGAGCAAGTGACAGAAATGAGTAGAGTTGTCCTTCAGTGTCCCCAAGACCCCACCCTGAATCCTTATATCTGTAGATGCTCAAGTCTCCTTTGTAGCCTATACCCTCTCCTGACTGCCTCCCACTCTCCTTCTGTCTCTCCCGCTCTCACCTTTGTCCTGGCTACGTTCCTCTCAACTTGACACAAGCGTGAGTTATTTGGGAAGTGGAACAAACCCCAGTGGAGAAAACGCCTCCATCAGAGTGCCTGTAAGCACACGTGTCAGGCATGTTCATGAGTAATGATTGATGGGGGATGCACCACCCACTGTGGGCGGCTCTATCCCTAGGCTGCTGGTCCTGGGTTCTATAAGAAAGCAGGCTGAGGAATCATGAGGAGCGAGCCAGTAAGCAGTGTTCCTCCCTGACCTCTGCTCCAGCTCCTGCCTTGAGCTCAGGCTCTGATTTCCTTTCATGATGGCCTGTGACCAGGACATGTCATCTTTAATAAACTCTTAAGTTGATTTTGTTCATCAGGACAGGATTGAACCAGAGCCTTCGGTGTGCCAGACAAGCATTCCACCACTGAGCGGCAGAACCCTCAGATATGCAATTGACAGTGTCTCAAGATGACTTTGATTAAAAGTTTTTTAAGATCTACTTTTTCTTTTTAAAGATTTATTTATTACTACATCTTAAGAACACTGTAGGGGCTGGTGAGATGACTCAGCGGGTAAGAGCACCCAACTGCTCTTCTGAAGGTGATAAGTTCAAATCCTAGCAACCACATGGTGGCTCACAACCATCCGATTTGGCTCCCTCTTCTGGAGTGTCTGAAGACAGCTACAGTGTACTTACGTATAATAAATAAAATAAATCTTTAAAAACAACAACAACAACAACAACAACAAAAAACTACTGTAGCTGTCTTCAGACACAGCAGAAGAGGGCATCAGCTCTCATTACAGGTGGTTGTGAGGTTTGAACTCAGGTCCTTCCGAAGAGCAGTCAGTGCTCTAAACCGCTGAGCCATATCTCCAGCCCTTAAGATCTACTTTTTTTTTTTTTTTTTTTTTTTTTTTGGTTTTTCGAGACAGGGTTTCCTCTGTATAGCTCTGGCTGTCCTGGAACTCACTCTGTAGACCAGGCTGGCCTCGAACTCAGAAATCCGCCTGCCTCTGCCTCCCAAGTGCTGGGATTAAAGGCGTGCACCACCACCGCCTGGCCAAGATCTACTTTTATTTCATGCTTATGGATTATATAACATCTGGAGTCACAGATGGTTGTGAGCCACTGTATGGATGCTGGGAATCGAACCCAGGTCCTCTGGATGAGCAGCCCGTGCTCTAACCACTGAGCCATCTCTCCAGTCCTCCAGATGACTTGGAACAAATGAATACAATGGAAACTCTGTGCACACAGCTGCTAGGCTGTATTGGTTAGACTGTAGCGGCAAAGAGAAAAAAAAACCAGCATGTGTTTCATATAAACAGTTTTTCCTCAGATTTTCAGTTCACAGATGGTTAAGCCTACAGGTGCAAAGCCTTCCGACACGGGGCTGGCTGCCATATGTGGGTTTCAGACAGGATTTTCAACAATCCAACTTACTAGAGGACCCATGGTAACCCAGGAGTCCCTCCAGAGGCCCGGAAACCAGTACAGACATCAACTGAAGTGCCTCGGTTGTCTCTCTCTTCCCTCTGTCCTTGGGGCAAGCTTGGAGTGTGGAACACTAAGATAGTCGAATGGTGTGTGACTCTCCTGTCACCTTGGGCTGCCTCAGAGTCTATATAAGTACTGACCCCAGCCCTGTGGAGGAGAAAGGCTGTGCCCTGGTGCTGAGAGGTCTGAAAAGTCAGGTTAAGGGTCACTTCTCATGGGGCTGGAGAGATGGCTCAGGGGTTAAGAGTACAGGCTGCTCTTCCAGATGACTGGGGTTCAATGCCCAGCATTGCAACTGTTTGTAACTCCAGCTCCAGGGGATCTGACACCCTCACACAGACAGACATGCAGGCAAAACACCAATGCATGTGGAATAAAAATAAAAAATTAAATAAATAAGAGTTATTTCTCAATGGGAGCTGGAGAGATGGCTCAGTGGTTAGAGTGCTGGCTGCTCTTCCAGAGGATCTGTGTTTGATTCCCAGCATCCACATGGCAGCTCACAACTGTCTGTAACTCCAGTCCCAGAAGATACAATGTTCTCTTTTGCTTTCTGCATGCAGTGGGTATGCACTTGGTATAGAGTCATATGCAGGCTCATACATACACATACATGCAGGCAGGCTCATATACACACATGCAGGCTCATACATACACATGCAGTTCATACACATGCAGGCTCAGACACACACATACAGGCTCATATATATACATACATGCAGGCTCATACACACACGCAGACTTAGACACATACACGCAGGTTAGTACATATACACACAGGCTCATACATATACATTCAGGCTTGTACACATACAAGAGGTCACTTTGCAGGTGGCTGTCAGCTATCAGTAAAGTATTGTGAGGTTTGAATCCTTTGGGGTGGGGTGTGTGGCTGACAGAGGCTGCAGTCCCCACAGGGTAAGCTTCAGGCTTTCGGCACGTGGGTTAAGGAAAGCACATTCACTGTACAATAAAACACTTTCTATGAAGTCTTTGCACTGGAGGATGGGGGGAAAACTGAGCCCTGGGCGTCTCCATCATGTCTTGCGGTAGGGATTGGCAGGGTCTCTGTGTCCACAGCAGGCACCAGGCTTTGATCTCTGTACTCAGTTGGATCTAGTGCTAGGCTTTGGTCTCAGTACTTGGTTGGATTCAGACACAGACGCCAGGAAAGCCGATGGTGGAAACCCAGCGTTGGCTGCTCTGAGGTTTGCACATTCATATACAGGGGCCGCTGCCAGCTCTGGGCATTGGGAGGATGGGCCGGGGCTGGGCTCTGTGCTGGAGGCAGCTTCTAATTCATGGCTCTGAGCCCATAGTCTAGTCCTTTGCTGGCTCATCAGGTCTCCAGTTTCCCTCCTCCCCCCCCCACCCCGCCCCACAGCTCCCCTGCCCCGCACTCCCAAGTGTGGACTTAGAAGGATGATTTCTCGCTGTTTAGTGGATAGTGGACAGTGGCCGCTTCACAGCCTATGGGTTCATTACTTATGTGTGAGAAAGAACTGGTATCTAAACAACTCAGGATGCAGAAATGGTGAGACACGGACAGGGGTGAAACCGTGCCACTCCCAGGGAGCCATGCGGGCAGGCGTCGGAGGGAACACTGTCACTACCTAATGGTGCCTCTGGGCTTGTGTGGCTCCTTTGTGGTTCTCAGACATTCATGTAGGGCGGCCCTCTACCGGTCAGTTGTATTTCCATTCTGCAGAAAAAGAAACAGGTTCTAAGCAGCTTCACGTTGAGCCCCTAGCCAGCTGGGTGATCAGGACAAGACAGAGCTGAGGGGCAGAGGGTGGAGGGCCAGGGTTCGAGTCCCAGCACCAGCCTCATACAACCGTTTGTATCTCCAGTCCCAGGGTATCCAACGCCACCTTCTGGCCTCCGTGGGAACTGCATGCTCTTCCTACATAGACATACTTTCAGGCAAAACACTCATGCATACGATTACAAACTAAGAACAGTAAAAACAGCATAAAAGCAAAACAAAACAACAACAAAAACAGAGCTGGGATTTGAACTCGGGACTCCAAGTAGCTGCTTTATTATTGCCTACATTGAGTGGCTGAGGAAAACATTTCTTCGTAAGACTCTCAGCTGCTGTCTGGGATTGTCTCAGCATGGGTGGCGTGGTCTATGCCGACACCAGGAATCACAGTGAAAGATGTGGAATATTTTCCCAGGAAGCCAACAAAGCATAAACAGTATGTTCCGTGTGACCCCCCCCCCCAGCTTGGTAAACTAGCACACAGGCGTGCACATGTGACAGGAAGTGAGCAGACTATGGCCACTATTTAGTTGGTTGCTAAGTGGTTTAATTTTCTTCTTGTGTATGTGCGGGTTTACATTGAAATATTATGTTTGTTTGTTTTAAGCTTTTAGAAAGGGCTTTGTGCCTGAGTGGTGTGTGTGTGTGTGTGTGTGTGTGTAGATCAATCATCAATCTAGACCATCAGCCCTTGATTTGCATCCTGTTTGACAGAGGGTCTTTTTCATCGTTCACCACTGTAGACACCAGGCTAGCTGGTCTATGAGTTTGCAGGGATTCCTCTGTCTCCATCTCCCATCTCCCTATAGGAACCCTTGGATTACCAAGGCATTGCACTGTTTCATCCTGCTTTTACTTAGATAAAAGTATTTTACCTAAAAAAAAATTTTTTTAAGCAAAGAAAGCAGGAATGTATAAGGGGTTAACTCAGGGTGTGGGCATCCTTAGGAGAAGGTGAACTCCTAAGGATAAATTCCTGAGTCCCTCTCTCTGTTCAGGCTTCCTGACAGGGAAGTGTCTGGGCCTGGGTTTCTGGATGCAGCCCTTAGGGGACTGCCTCAGTCTCCCAGGCCCTGAACCCAGGAGACAAAAGAATTGTTCTGAGCTAAGCTCCTCCCCCTTGATAGAATCTGAAAACATCCAGGATACCCTGTTCAAAAGCAGGTCTGACTGGGTGAAGATTCAGTGTTTATAAGATGCTCTTGGGTGATTCAGTCACTGCCCATTCAAAAGCCCATGAGCACCCCTATTCTGGGGATTTGCCTTGGAGGAGGGTTGGGGGGGGGCTCCACTCTCCGGACACACTGGGCAATGCCATTCCAGCGGGAAATTGGAAGTATGTAGAGATGGCACAACGGGAAGCTTCAAAGGGGGACCCTTGAGTCGGGTGAAGAGACTCTTCAGAGGTGGACAGATGAGTGTCCTGGTCAGAGTTGCTAAATTGCAAGCATCTTCCCTCCAACCCCTCCCCCCCACCACCACCACAGGCTTGGGCTCTGTGGAAAGAGCTTGGAGGGGGTGGTGTTAGTGTCAGTTGAATTGCTGTCATGTGTCCTTTGGCAAACTATCACCTCTCTTAGCCTTGGGTTTTCTTCTCTTCCCTTCCCTTCCCTTCCCTCCCCTCCCCCTCTTCCTCCTTCCTCCTCCTCCTCCTCCTCCTCCTCCTCCTCCTCCTCCTCCTTCTTCTTCTTCTTCTTCTTCTTCTTCTTCTTCTTCTTCTTCTTCTTCTTCTTCTTCTTCTTCCTCTTCCTCTCTCTCTCTCTCTCTCTCTCTCTCTCTCTCTCTCTCTCTCTCTCCCTTGTCCTGGCTGTTCTTGAACTTACTTTGTAGACCAGGCTGGCTTCAAATTCAGAGATCTGCCTGCCTCTGCCTCCCAAGGGCTGGGATTAAAGACGTGCCCTACCACACCTGGCTAGCCTCATTTTTGTTACTTGGGAAGGAAAGGCCTGCTGGGCAATGTCATGGATGTGGGAGATGGCGTGCTGTATGTGAGAGCCTGGCCCAACTGTGATGTGCAGTAGGTCTCCTGGGGGGAAACCTGCTACCTTTACGCTGTGTTCTTCTTATAGGTAGATGAGATTTACCATGACGAGTCGCTGGGGGCCCACGTAAACATCGCCCTTGTCCGCCTGATCATGGTGGGCTACCGACAGGTGAGCCCCTGCTGACCCAATGGGATGCACGGTGGTTGTCAAGCAGGAGACTTGCCTACAAAATGAGCCCCCAAAGACCATCGGAGCTGCTGCCTGGACCAAGGCAATGGGCTGGGTCTCATAACAGGGAAACTTAACATCCTGTGTCTTTTGAGGAGGAGGCCACTCTTCTTGTGTAGTCCTTTGGGGGTGGGGCAGTGATGGACACAAAGGCTGCCATTGTTGAACTTCACTCGTTGAACTTAGGGACCCTGACCTCTGCAGCCTTAAACCGGGAGCTTATTATGCTCCCTAATGGGGGTGACAGCCATACTTACCTCACAGGCTACTGTAGAGACTGGATGAGGGAGTGTTTGGTAATAGGGAGGTGCTCAGCACAGTTCACTGTCTTGCAGGTTGAAGAGAGTAAAAATAGCATGTGTGGAGTCTCTAGTGGGCATGGGTACTGAATAGCACCCCCCACGCACGCACGCCTGCAGCAGCCGTGTGCTAGTGATCTCTAGGAGCCCTGGGCCTCAGTGTTCTCCCTCTGAGGAGAGCGCCACTGGAGTCTGGGTTGTCTTTGAAACTTCCCATTGTTGTCACCCTTCTGCTTCCCCCACAGTCCCTGAGCCTGATCGAGCGAGGGAACCCAGCTCGCAGCCTGGAGCAGGTGTGTCGCTGGGCACACTCCCAGCAGCGCCAGGACCCTAGCCACATTGAACATCATGACCATGTCATCTTCCTCACGCGCCAGAACTTCGGCCCCTCAGGTATGCAGGGTATTAGACTTACTATGGCCTGGTGTGAGCAGCCTGCAGGGCAGATGTGGAAATTCAAGGTTGGACCTGGAGAGCAATGTTCTCTCTATGAGGCCCACCCTAGGGAAGAAGAGGGGACAGGACCTGGACAGACAGCAGGGTAAGCCTTGGAATGGAAGGACTGTGGCCAGGAGAAGCATCTCATTTTGGTGGCTGCTGTCTCGGTCCTGCCTGTAGCATGTGTACTGTTTGTCCCCGTCCCCAGCTGCTTGGAGACCTCAGGGACCTCAGCCAGGACTTGAACCACTATGTCTCAGATGTGTATAGCAGAATGCGTGCATACACATGTACAGACATGTGCACATACACAGAGACACTGTACACACATGTACAATCACACCCAGACACCAGAAATATGTACACAGGTGGACCGGACACAGACTGGCACACGTGTGGGAACAGCATTGTGTGTGGTGCCTAACCACAGGGCTACAGCACCATAGCACTGGGCTCCCCAAGCCCTGTCAAAACGGACCATGAAATTGGCACAATTCCTAAGTCAAGGAGAGCTTGCTAGTCACCATGGGTCCAGGCAAGGAGTCCTTCCTGTCCACACCACCAGCTGCAGGTTGTCCCAGCCTGCACTCCCGCTGCAAGCAGGGTCTGTTTCAATTGTGTATTTGCTGCTTGGGATGGACTGCACGGTCCCATGCAAACTCGGCATAGGCTCCACCATTGTGCCACAGCCCCCAGCCCCAGAGGCACCCTAAAGGCAGACTTGTAGCTCACAAGCCTTCACACAGTACAGGCCACCTTGCTGCCTGCTCTCTTTCCATGTGGCCCATCTACACCTTGGCCTGGGACTCCCCAAATTCCAGAGAGTTATCTTGCCTGTTCTCCAGCTTGGTGGCCCTCAGAAGTCACTCCCTCTGTTTCTTTCCCTGGGCCTGTCAAACCTCCCAGGGGGACTCTTCCTTTTCTTTCCTTCACCTCTTCCTAGAACTCTTGATTCTTCAAAGGTGCTTCTCAGGCACACCTGTGCTCAGTCCCTGTCTGCCTGCTGAGTTAGACCCTCCTCAAGGACGGGGTGTGTTGTGAGCAGGGGTGTGACCTTAGTCTGCTTTTCCCATGGGATCTAAAGAGAACCCTCATCATCATCATCATCATCATCATCCTTTTCTGTTTCCTCATCCTCTTCTTTTTCTTCTTCTCCTCTTCCTCTTCCTCCTCCTCTTCCTCCTCCCCTCACTCCTTCTCTGCCTCCTCCCCTTCTCTCCTTCCCCTCCTCTCCTTCCTCCTCCCTCCTCCTCCTTCTCCTTTCCTCCTCCCCCTCTCCTTCCTCCTCCCCTCCCCTCCTCTTCCTCCTCCTCTTCTTTTTCTTCCTCTTTCTTGTCCTCTTCTTTTTCTTCTCCTCCACCCTCTCTTCCTCCTCTGCCTCCTCCTCTTCTCTCCTCCCCCTCCTCCTTTCTTCTCCCCCTCTCTCCCTTCTCTTCCCTGCTCCTCCCCCTTCTTTTCCTCTTCCTCCTCCTCTCACTCCCCCTCTTCTCATCTTCTCCCTTTCCTTCTCCTTTGTCGTCCTTAAGATGCACCTCTCTATGTTATCCAGGCTGGTCTTAAACTCCTGGACTCCTGTGACCTTCCTGTCTTAGTCTCAAGAATAGCTGGGGCTACAGGCCGGTGCCACTCTGCCTGGCTCCCCCCCAGTACCCAACACAGGACCATCCCTACCCTCTACATAGACAGTGTTTTGAGTTTGTTTGTTGACTGGCATATGGTGTATGTGTAGGCTTGGGTCTCACCTGCAAGTCCCACTTGTTCAAAGACATTGCTGCTGGTACATGGAAAACTGTAGGCCAAGAACAAGCCCTAATTCTGGGACAGGGTGGCAGCCAGCCCATGTTTGTTTTCTGGGAAGAGATTTTTGAGAACCTTTCTTCTCCAGGAACCTCCAACACCCACCAGGTTGGGATGTCTCTGCATTGTTCAGGCTGGGAACACAGGTCAGTACTCCCCATCACTTCTGCCTGTGACCTCTCTCCTCCCTGGTAGGGTATGCACCTGTTACTGGGATGTGCCACCCGCTAAGAAGCTGTGCCCTCAACCACGAGGATGGCTTCTCCTCAGCTTTTGTCGTGGCTCATGAGACAGGCCATGTGTAAGTAGCTCTGGGGGTATGTGTTTAGGAGTGGCTTAGGGCTCTGGGCCAAGTATTGAGCTGAGAGGGGGCTTGACGGTAAAAGGCCAGGCCAGGTTCTGTCACTGACACATGATATCTACCAGCTGCCTGCCGCAGGAGGCAATGCCCATGGCTGTGGGGACCACATGTGGCCTGGCTTTTGTCAGGCTGGTGGCAGAATGCCTGTCATAGGTCAGACCTGCTGTCTGGGTGGTCTCTCTCCTTGCTATGTCTTCATTCTGTCTTCACCCAATTGCTTTAGAGACCAGTTCCAGCTTACCCTGGCTTGTGCCTACTGAGGGACTGGCCCAAGCCCACCATAAACAGGCACACTTGGAGCCCAGGCGGTAAGCCAGGTGGGACTGGCAGCCCGTTCTGTGGGCTCGGAGGCTGTTTAGAATGCATCCCTTCACCAATATTTGGTTTTATTCTTTTGGTTTGTGGGCTTGTTTTTTTTGAGGCAGGGTCTCATATAGCCCCAACTAGCTGCAAACTAGCTGAGGATGTTCTTGAATTCTGGATCCTCTGGCTCCAGATTAGCCACATTCTGCGATTACAGGCATGTGCCATGTCACCTGGCTTTCTTTCATTCAGTATTTCTTGAGCACCTATCACGTGCTGAGGCTTGACTTGCTGGAAAAGGCAGTAGATATCCACTCTTTCCTAAGTAGAGGCCCCTCACTGCAGAGAAGCAATGTCAAACTTAATGATCTATGTCATGTCTACTTAATGATCAGGAGCCCATGAAGTCACCAGCGGTATTTAAGAATCTAGAAGTGTTGGGCTTTGGTCTTGAAGATCAGTTTAAAGAACAAAGTTTTAAATGTAAACTTTCATGGGTACCTACTCTGTGTAGAATCCTATGCAGAGGGAGGGTTGGTTGGTTGGTTGGTTGGTTGGTTGGTTGGTTTCAGACAAGGTCTCACTACATACCTCTGGCTAGCCTGGAACTCACCATGTAGATCAGACTGGCCTTGAACTCCAAGAATTCTGCCCGCCTCTGCCTCCTGAGTGGAGGATTAGAGGTGTGTGCTACGGGCCCATCCATTGAGGAGAGTTTTTAAGAAGTTCACACACTGAAGAATTCCGTGAGTGAGGCTGATGAGATCTTACTTAAGGAGATTAGATCCTGCATGCAGGAGCCTTTCTGGTGCGGCAATACAAGAGATGTTGATAGCCGAACAGATGGTCCCTGCTCTAGAGGTCAAGCCTTGCGTGCTGACGTTGTACAATAGGACTCCCTACAGGGACCTTCTACCCAGGCCAGCAAAGGGCCAGGGGATGGGCCTAACAGCTTGATGCCAGTCACATAGTGGGGAGGGGTGCAGAAGGAACAGAGACCTGTCCATGGGCTTGACAGGTGTGTCCATAGGGAACGATAGGAAGAGGTGGATGAAGAAGGTGAGTGACTGTTAGTGTCCCCCAGCTGGACTATCCTCAAAAGCTAGATTGATGTGGATAAGGTCTGAGGGAACGATGGGTCTCCAGGGGAAAAGAACATGGAGAGGAGGCATGGTCAGGAAACGGAGGCTAGCCAGCCAATCTGGATTCCTGGTCAAGGCAGGGTCTGCTGTTTTGGGTCCATTTGCCTGTCCCACAGCAGGACCCACAGCAAGACTTTCTCCTTCCCCCCAGGCTTGGCATGGAGCATGATGGCCAGGGCAATGGCTGCGATGACGAGACCAGTCTGGGCAGCGTTATGGCGCCCCTGGTTCAGGCTGCCTTCCACAGGTTCCATTGGTCTCGCTGCAGCAAGCTGGAGCTCAGCCGCTACCTCCCGTAGGTTACCTCCACCCCAAGATAGGAATGGGTGGGCAAACCCAGGCTACACAGCTGTCCTATCCTGCCCCACCTCCTTGGCCTGGTCACTCTGCGTCTCTTCTAACCCCCATTCCCTCACCTGGCCTAAAACACCCCCACCTTAGCGCACCACAGGTGGGTTAGTGAGTGCCCCAACTCAGTATGACTAAGGGACCAAAAGCATAGACGTACTATTAAAAACCAGGCTCTCCTGCCTTACCTGGATGCTAATTTAGAATTCCCTGTGGGTTGGTCCTGGGAATCTGGGTTCATTAAGGATGCAAACACCACTCTGCAGATGGAGATACAGTAGTTTCAGTTCCCCAGGGCACGAGAGACAGGGATGGGGGTATGTGGGGCAGCACTAGGAGATGTAGGACAGGTATTCAAAGCAGACAGTGACAGGGACACTAGTCACTGGCCCTCCATAGCAGCTAGCGAGCACTACCTACCCAGCGTACCTCCTGTGTGGTGGATACACTTAGACTCAGTGTGGCCTCAAATTGCCTACAAGGCCACTCCCCATCGTAATCCATACTGAATCCCTTTTATTCAGTTAAAACCAACACCTCAGCCACATGTCAACTGTATCTACAAGGCCAGAGTCCAGGGCTCATAACTCTGACCCTATACTACCCTTAGGACAGGCCAAGGGATGATCCTTGAATCTGGAGGTCAGGGTGACCCACCCTGAGTTCTTTAGGCAGGCCTTGGTGCCTATGCCCATAGATGTAAGTAGAATCCTCCTGTTAAACAGCCACCTAGAAAGGGAGAAGCTGTGGCACCCTTAGAATAGTCAGCTGGGGTCCATGAGAGTGGGCACAAAGTCCTATAGGCCATCCTTGCTTATTAAAAGCCCCAACTTGGGAAAGGAAGGCTTAGGATCTATAGCCCTCAAGCTGGCTCACTTCCCCCATCCCTGTCACAGAACCTACGATTGCCTCCTTGATGACCCCTTCGAGCGCACCTGGCCCCAGCCCCCGGAACTGCCAGGGATCGACTACTCCATGGATGAGCAGTGCCGGTTCGACTTTGGCACTGGGTACCACACCTGCTTAGCTGTGAGTAGGCTGGGCTGCGTGCCAGGCTCATGTGACCCAGGCTTTTCCTTTACCAGATACCGTCAACCCTGCAAGCCACTCGGGCCTACAGATGCCTTTGCAGGCTTGGCGTTGTCCACCACACAGGGGTGGAGTGGGGTGGGGCAGGGTGCACACACTATCCAGTTCCACCTGTAAGCTACGTGTATGCAGCCTTGGCAGGGCTCGGATCTGGAGAAGATGGGAGAAGTGAGGCAGGAAGGGCAAACAGCCATGGATAACCTGGCTGGTCTAGTCTCATGAGGGGTTTACCTGCGATGGGTCAGGCCAGGTCTGAGCCATAGGTAAGAAGAGAGTTCCCACCTCTGAACACTGTAGTGGGACATGGTAGTCTATCTCCATAAGCCTGTGTCTGGCAGTCTCCTCTCTACGGGGGTCATCCCCATGTCTCCGTCGTGTTTCAGGAGGCCATAGATGCCAGAGAACGTAACCCTGCTTCTGCTCTTCAGGAAAGGACAAGGGGCAACCCTTAAGATTGGAAGTCAGCTTGATCTATCCTGAAGGGACCCATACAAGGGAACATCTCAGGGTAGTGACATCTACAGAATAGCCTTCTGTGACCCTAGTACTTTGTACCTCCACCCGGAGAATAAAGCCTCCCTCCCCTCCCCTCTGCAGGATAGGATGCCATTCTTGGTAGCATGGAACCCTTGTGTGGTCCACCTTTCCACTTTCTAAGCCATACTGGGACATGTGGCCTGACACAACACTGCTTTGGGGTGTGCCCTTCAGTGCCCATGTGCTTCCGGGGAACACCTGTCTGCCTTAGGGGAGATGCGAAGAGAGTACTAATGAAATCGGGGGCATCCCTTCGGACTGGAGCACAAGGTGACTGACCTCTGACCTTACTGGGTATCCATGTTATAAGGAGATGGGGGAGTCTTGAGACCCCCATTCATGTGGATTCATTCAAGATCCCCCACATGCCCAAGGATCAGGAGCATCCTAGGCCCAGACCTCTGCAGAGCCTGCAAGTGGCTTCTGTAACAGTCAGTGAGGAGATAGTATGTACCGTGCAGGGTCTCTTCTCAGACCATAGGAAGGGCCCTGGAACCACAGGACTTTAGTGACGTTTGACAGCACGTGAGGTTCTGGCTGCCTTCTAGCATCCTGCATCCCAGCAGTTGCCACGCCTTCCGTTCCCGCCGCCATTACTCACCTCATCCCCCCCTCCCCCAGTTCAGGACCTTTGAGCCCTGCAAGCAGCTATGGTGCAGCCACCCTGACAACCCATACTTCTGCAAGACCAAGAAGGGGCCGCCGCTGGATGGGACAGAGTGTGCACCAGGCAAGGTACCTGTGGGGAGCTGTGCAGGAAGTGGCCCTCTCCCTAAGGTGTGGAGCACCTATCACAACCATGGATGTAGATGCCAGAGCCCTGCTCCTGTGTCATGCATGGTCCACATGCCTAGAGTCTTCCCATGACCTCCACACAAACGTCCACCTTGCCCTTTCTCCTTTGGCCTTTACAGTCAGCCTGGTTTAGCATGGTCTCTTAAGCTACAGCCCGCTCACTTCCCATACTGTATAGATAAGACGACTGAACCCCACATGGGCTAAGGAGAGGGTCAGGCCACACAGTGAGTGATTAGCAGAGAGGGATAAAGGGAGGAGGATTCTAGCTATCCCACCCACTCCCCTGCTCCCTGGCTGCCTCTTCCCCACCCCACAAATCTCTCCTCTTCTGCAACTTGCCCTTCTGGGTGTGTGTGCGTTTGCTTCCTTAGGCCTGTGTGGTTCAGAGAATTCCCTGGCTGATCTGAGAGCCCTAAGCCGCTCTATTTAAAGTCCCAGATCTACCCCACCCCACCCCACCCTGCCCAGGTCACAGTCCTGCATTTGAGTTAGCCAGTACATCTCCATCTTGGCTACATGAAGAAATCTTCTGGGAAGCTTTAAAAATCCCACCCCTAGAGTAAGAGATGAGCGCAGAGGGGTACGAAGGGATTCTGGGGTGATAGTGAAAGTGTTCTGAAGTTCAGCTGTGGTGAAGGCTACACGGCTCTGGACTGTGAAGATGTTGAACTGCACACTCAAAATGGGTGATTCCCGTGGTGTGTAAATCACACCTCACTCTAAACATCTCAGAACCCTAAAGACTGACTCAACTGTTCAGGGAAGCACAGCTGTCTGGGTTGTTAGCCTTTCTTGGGGACTCTCCCTTGAGAAACACCCAGAAAACTCTGCTGTCTTTTTCCTGATACCCTGTGCCAAAGGGGAAGAGTGTCACCTTAGTACCAGCCCTCTGAGTACCAGCCCTGTGCCTTCTGTTCTTTATTTTATGAATGTGAGTACCCTGTCGCTGTCTTCAGACACACCAGAAGAGGGCGTCAGATCCCCTTACAGATGGTTGTGAGCCACCATGTGGTTGCTGGGAACAGAGCTCAGGACCCCTGGAAGAGTAGTCAGTGCTCTTAACCACTGAGCCATCTCTCCACCCCCCAATCCTTCTGTTCTTAGTGCCATTTAACTAAGGTCCGGCAAAGCCAAGTGGTCACAGACATCATGCAGTAGCAGCTGAGCTGGGATTCAAATGCAGGCTTCTCAGAGTCCATGCATCTATCCCTTGGCTACAGGCCATAGGCTTGGCTCATATATATGCCCCTGGTCCCTAGGAAGACATTTCAGGGTACAGGTCAGCTTTAGACAGGATAAGATGATCATCTTTCCCCTCCCCATCTCAGCCCCACCCACACCAGAAAGGCTGATGCATGAAATAGTGCCCTGTCACGAATATCATTGACGAATATTTGCTGACTGGGGAGGGCTCTGTGTGTGCTGTTGACTGAGATGCTGTTCCCAGCATTGCGTTGGAGAACAGTGGCTACACCCAGGATGGCAAGCCCTTTGTCTGAGGCTGCTCAGCTACCTATGTTCCAGTAGAGCTGGGATCCTGCGAGGTTCATTTCCCAGGCTAATCTCTTAAGGGCTCTCCCCCTCCCCCTCCCCCTCCCTTTTTCTCAGGGCTTGCCATAGTATCCATTAGCTATTTTGTGTTCCCCAAGGAACACCCTTGTTGCAGGCTCCATTGTGGTGGCCTAAGGTGACCATGCGCCCTCTGCTCCACCCTAGTGGTGCTTCAAAGGCCATTGTATCTGGAAGTCACCAGAGCAGACTTATGGCCAGGATGGAGGCTGGAGTTCCTGGACCAACTTCGGCTCATGTTCTCGGTCATGCGGAGGTGGGGTGCGATCTCGAAGCCGGAGCTGTGACAACCCTCTGTGAGTGCAATGGGCAGGCAGGGCAGAGGATGCCACATATATGGGAGAGATCAGGTGCAGGAGAGTGACCCTTACAGACAGTAACATGATTCCTGGATAAGAGCCCAGAATGTTGGAGCAAGGCAGTTTGCTAGTGAGCCAACGGGGTGGGGGTGGGGGGCTGCCAGGCACTCAGAGACCTCCTATCACCTCAATCCTATGGTAAAACTTTGAGTAGACACCAGTTTCAATGCATTAACACACCATCAAATTTGCTTTCTGCCACATATGTAAACTCCTCCCCCTTTTTAAACTTCCACCTAACACCAGTTCCTCCATTCTCCACCTCGGTGTACTGGAGAGACATTTGTCTCTCCCTTTCAGTCACCTTGGTAGGACCCCCTCCCCTCCTTCATGGCTATTGGATGTCTGAGCCCGAGTTCCCCACAGTCCTCATGTCTCAGGGCAAACCTGCTCGCTTGCCCAATGGGGACTGGGCAAACTAGTTGAAGCTGCCTTAGGCCTCTGGCCTAGAGACTTCCACAGGGTCTGGTACAGGCCCTCCTTCTACCAAATGGCATAATGAATATTCGTGCTAATAGGTCACAGGGCCCTGGTGGACCCAGAACCCTTAGAAATAGTGGTCGCTTGGGGCTCACTGGATAAAGTACTTGTCATGCAAGCTAGACTGGAGTTGGCATTCCTTAAACCTACATAAAGGTTAGCGAGTCTGGGGGCTGGAAAGATGGCTCAGTGGTTGAGAGCACTGGTTGTTCTTCCAGAGGACCCGGGTTCAATTCCCAGCACCCAATGTGCAGAAAGGGGGAAAAAAAGAAAATTGGTGGTACATCATTTATGGATTGGTGGTTCAGTGCCACCATAGCAACCAGGGTCTGTGTTAACCAGGCTGACCTCATACAGATGACAAGGCACACGGACTCCCTTGCTATTTTCCTCTGTTGGAGATGCAAAGGCCAAGGTGGAGAGTAGGTGTCATGGTGCTGACTCTGATAAGCCACCTTGCATTTGCCAACAAGTCACCTTCACCAGCCCTCCCATTTACTATGCTTCCTGTAGCAATACCTGTTGTGGTAACTATTTAATCTCAATCTCAATTGAACCTTAGATCATTCAGTCCCCAGATAAAAGACACGTGATTTTTATATTTATAATAAACCTTTAAAGCACTTGAGCTGGGCAGATATCTACCCTCTAAGCTATTATGTCTACTTCTCTATCAATAACCCCAAATTATAACTTACCATGTTCCATCTGGGCTGCTCTTAACTCCAATTGGCCAGCCCTCATGGCCATATTTTCATGACTCACTTACCTCATGGTGTCCTCTCCTCTCTCCACTTTCTCTCCTTTCTTTTCTCTCTCTTGTGGTCCTCTCTCAGACCCCATGCCCTGGAACCAAAACCCTGCCTATCTTCTTCTGCCAGCTATAGGCTGTTGGCATCTTTATTTAACCAATAGATGTACATTAAGGAACAGGGTCACATAGCATTACTGGATATTAGTGCGGACTCTCTCATCCGTGGGGGCAACCAGTATTTAGCATTAAAATACATAGCAAAAGACCAAAACCTCAACAAATACTTTTTTGCTTTATGAGGCTTAAATGGAATAACATGTATGCCTTGCACCAGAGTGTTGGTTAAGCACTCCAGAGGCAACAGCTGCTATTATTAAAAAGTATCCTAAGTGCTATGTGCAGGATGTTGTGTGTTCAAGTGGAGAGTTCATTACACCTGGAGAGTTATCTTAGAGTCTCCGAGCAGGGCACTGTTGCCTCCTATACTTGGATACTTTACATTGAAAGGTTTTTGTTTTGTTTCATTTGAAACAGGGTCTCAGTAGGTAGATCAGACTGGTCTCAAACTCATAGGAATCCACCTACTTCTGCCTCCCAAGGGCTAGCGATTAAAGATGTATGCCATCACACCCAGCTTAAAAGTCTTTTAAAAAAGATTTATTTTTATTTTATGTGTGCAGTTTGCCTGCATGCATGTATATGCACTGTGTGCTTACAGTGCCTGAAGAGGCCAGAAGGGGACACCAGATCTCTGGGAACTGGAGTGATAGACTTGTGAGCCTATCACTGGAGTGATAGACATGTGGATGCTGGGAACTGAACCCACAGGATAGCCAGTGATGCCATCTCCCCAGCTCTGTATTGACCACCTTTTCTAATCCTCTTGACCTAATGGGGAAGAGTGTCGTCGCTCTCCTTTGCTTTGTCACAGCTGGAGGTGAGCTCCAATGATCCCACCTTTCAAGGGGCAAATCAAGGCAGAGCAAAGCCCAGCGCCTGAGCCAAGGCCACACGGTCAGGACTTGGATGTCAACTCTTCTGGTTCAAAATCTAAATCTCTTTGCTGCTCTTTAGTTTACTGTATACCATTATGAGACGAGGGTGGATGTGGAGAACTCTTTGTCTTGACCGAGTGCCTGCACGGTCTGCCGTAAGCACTGAAGGAATTTAAAGAATAAGCAAGATTGACAGCTGACTGGTGGTGAGGGCTAGCCAGTCCCTTGTCTGTCTGTCCTTACGTCCCCTGCCCCTCACCTCCCACCCCCACCCCCAGGGAGATAGGAGCTAGCAGTCTTCCTATGGGAGAAATAGTCAGGGGGAAGGAAGGGTCGTAGCTTACATGTTGGAGTGCTTGCCCAGTGTGCAGCCCTGGTTCAATCCCTAACATCATATAAATTGGGAATGGTGGTAGATACCCGTAGTCCCAATACTCTGGAGGTGGAGACAAGATGATCCAAAGGTCAAAGCCATCCTCATAGTCCCAGGCTAGCCTGAGCTGCATGAGACCCTCTCTTAGAGAGGGGGGAGGGAGTTAGGGTGGGGAAGGAGAGAGAGAGAGAGAGAGAGAGTTCAGAAGAACACTGTAGGTCATTACTGAGTTGAGAAATCTACTACTGAGCTGTCCCAGGTCTTGTGTGTGAAGCTCTCCTCTTCCCAGCCTCCCCCGCCCCCTAATCACCTGGTCTCTCTGCCACTGCAGTCCAGCCTATGGAGGCCGCCCGTGCTCAGGGTCCATGTTTGAGTACCAGATCTGCAACAGTGAGGACTGTCCTGGGCCCTACGAGGACTTCCGGGCCCAGCAGTGCGCCAAGCGAAACTCCTACTATACCCACCAGGACGCCAAGCACAGCTGGCTGCCCTATGAGCCCGACAGTGGTGAGTGGCTCTGCTCTGCCCAACTCTTGGGCATGTTCTCATTCCTCTTCTCCCAACTATCGAGGCCCAAGGACCTGGGGGTGCCAGGGGGAACCCGTGGGCAGACTCACCCGAGTCCTTGGGTGAGCCTGTGTGTCATGAACTTGTGGAGTCACTGTTGCTGTTGAGGCCATCCCTGATTTGCATGTTTATAAGGCAAGCAGCTTTGAGAGGGCGCTCTTCTCCATGGATGCCCACAGCCGATCACAGAGCTCAGGCCAAATAAGTGCCGTTCAGATGTCTGTCCTTACTTGCACACGAAGGCATCTGCCCTATAAAAGAGAACGTTTTAAAAAAAGTTAGATTGCAACAGCATCAGTCTTTAATCTTAGCACCTAGGAGGCAGAAGCAGGCGGGTCTCTGTAAGTTTAATACCACCAGCCTAGTCTATATAATAAGTTCTAAGCCAGTCATGGATACATAGTGCTATGTTGTCTCAGAAACAAGAAGGAGGGAGGGAGGGAAAGGGAGAGGGAAGGAAGGAAAGAGGGGAGGAAGGAGGGAGAGAAAGAGAGAAGAAGGGAGGGAAAGAGGGAAGGAGGGAGGGAGAGAGGAAGCAAAGGCTTAGTTCACTTTCTGGAGTTTGTCTCAAAGTCCTGGGGAAAGCCCAGTGTGCAGCCCCAGGGTGGGACAGGACTCTCTAGGGGTACAGTACCATGTCCAGAGGAGCTCAACCTACCTTAGGCCAGGTTTCTAGGTTTCATGGGTGAGGCGTCCATCCATTAGCAGATGTGGAAGATCATTTGAAAGACAGGTAGGTGGGAACCTGGAGAGGGGGCTTCTCATGTTGTCTTCTCCCTCGGGCTGCTCAGGGATAGAAACAGGCCTTGGAACTTGGAGTGTCTGGTGTGGGAACCACACTGAGGCCAACACTCAGCCTTTTAGTGCGTGTTTAGAGAGAGTTCCTGCTCTAGTGTTAGTGAAGGAATGGCGCAGATGCCTGGCTCTTCAGACCTGAGGCTGGAAGGGCTTGGCTAGTGCAGTGGTCCCCACCTCTTGGATCCTGGGTAGTTCCTGTGAGAACAATGTCTTCTCAAATGTGAGCTGACATCAGCTTTGTGAGCTCAGGCTCATGCAGACTCCTCAGGATACAAGGGACTTTCGAGTCTTGCCAGGGCCAGACTTTCGCAGCTGTACCCTTTCAGAAACAGGCAGGAGCGGGCAGGAGGGAGCAGGAAGGAGCAGGATCTTCCTTCTGCCTGGATTCCACCCACTCTGAGGAACTCACCACTCCTGCCTGCTGGGTCCACTAGAATGATCCTCCTTCTCATCTGGAGGTAAATACCCCAGACCCAGACCCAGACCTAGACCCAGACTCAGACCCCATTAGAAATCTGACTCTCAAGGAAGTTCTCTAAAGTGGTCTTAGATATTGTGACTCCATACTGGAGTCCTAAGTGAGGGACTGTGGTAGCATATACATTTATTCCAACCAAGCACTTGGGAGGTAGGGGTAGGCAGATCTCTGAGTTTGAGGCCAACCTTCAACTACAAAGCAAGTTCAAGGACAGCCAGGGTTACAGAGAGAAACCCTATCTCAAAACAACAACACCAGGAGGAGGAGGAGGAGGAGGAGGAAGAAGAAGAAGAAGAAGAAGAAGAAGAAGAAGAAGAAGAAGAAGAAGAAGAAGAAGAAGAAGAAGAAGAAGAAGAAGAAGAAGAAGAAGCCGCCAGTTTCTTGGAGAGCTGGGGAGCAGGAGCTAGCCAGGCTCCTCAGGAGAGCTTTGGGAAAGGCTGGCTTTGAATACCTTGCAGATCCACTGGGAGAGGCCTGGGCAGGCAGGGCAAGAAGTTTGAGGGACAGCTGATGTCAGGCTTTTCCCAGAACTTCAGACAAATTCCAGGAAGTTAGCTAAGCCCCCAACTTCACTTTCTCTAAGAAACACAGCGAGTGTTTATCTGTTCTCTACAACTTCCTTTTTAGGACATTATAGGCTCATAGACAGGGGGAACATTTCATTTGGGGACACACAGTTCTCCTACTGATGTGCCCAGCTAGGCTGCAGAGCCAAAGCAAGACCCAAGTGACTTTGTGGTTACAAGCTTGGCTGAGCCACTCTATGTATGGCCTTAAGCACGTTACTTAGCCTCTGGCTCAGTGTTTCCTGAGATGTTAGAACCTGTGCTGGGGTGTGGCTCAGTGGTATAGCACTTACCTAGCATGCACGAGACCCTAGCTTTTATTCGCAGTACCACTCGTGTGGGGGGGGGGGCTGGAGAGATAGCTTAGTTGGTAAAATGTTTGCCTTACAAGTATGTTAACTTGAGTTGATCCCAGGACTCCACATTAAAAAGATAAGTCTTGAGCTGGAGCGGTGGCTCAGAAGTTAAGAGCACCTACGGCTCTTCCAGAGGACTCAGGTTTGATTCCCAGCATCATACGGTGGCTAATATCAGTCTGTGACTCTAATCCCAGGGGAATCTGCTGCTCTCTTCTGGCCTCCATGGGTACTGCATACACATGGTGCACAGATATATGTGCACTCAAAATACCCATGCTTAAAAAAAATTTTTAAAATAATAAATCTATAGGGGGTTGGAGAGATGGCACAGTGGTTAAGAGCACTGAATGCTCTTCAAGAAGTCCTGAGTTCAGTTCCCAGCACCCACATGGTGGCTCACAACCATCTGTAGTGGGATCTGATACCTTCTTCCAGTGTGTCTGAAGACAGCCACAGTGTACTCATATAAATAAAATTTAAAAAATTAATCTTTAAAAAATAAAATAAGCCAGGCAGTGGTGGTGCACACTTTTAATCCCAGCACTTGGGAGGCAGAGGTAGAGGCAGGCAGATTTCTGAATTCGAGACCAACCTGGTCTACAGAGTGAGTTCCAGGAGGGCTACACAAAGAAACCCTGTCTTGAAAAAACAACAATAACAACAACAAAAAAGAATAAATAAAAATAAAAATAAAGTAATTTAATCCCAGCACTTGGGAGGCAGAGGCAGGTGGATTTCTGAGTTCGAGGCCAGCCTGGTCTACAGAGTGAGTTCCAGGACAGCCAGGGCTATACAGAGAGACCCTGTTTCAAAAAACCAAAAATTAAAAAATAAATAAATAAATAAAATAAGTAAATCTGAGCAGAGTAGCACATACTTGAAATCTCAACACCAGGAAGATTGGAAAGTTGAGTCCCTGGGTTTACTAGTGTAGTCTGTCAGCTTAGATTGATTGACACACTACTGATCCCGTGAGAGACCCTGTCTCAATAAAATTAGGTAGGGACTAGGAAGGTGACTGGGTATATAAAGTGCTCACTGCACAATCATACACGTGCATGAGTGTATAAGCCCACGTATAAGCTCATGAGTTTGTATTCCCAGAACCCATATAAAAGCTGGGCACAGTATCCACACATCTATCCTCCTAGTACTGGAGGGAGTGGGCGGGGACAGGCTGATGCCCGCCAAATCAATGACCTCAGGTTCAGTGAGAGACTCTTTCTCAAAAAATTAGATGGCAAGCGATTGAGAAGGACACCTGATGTCCACCTCTGGCCTCTGCGTGCTTATAACTCATATATGTGCATACCACACACACATACATACACACATGCATACAAACCCAAGTGAATGTGGATGGCTTCTTAGCAAACAAACACACACACACACACACACACACACACACACACACACACACAGAGACAACTGTTAAGTTGCCCGTGCTCCTCTAAATAACCCCTCACTAAAGTTCATGTTAAGTGACCCTGATTAAACTCGCTGAGTCACTACAAACAGAGTAAGTGTGTGTTCTAGAATGCTAGAACCTTCCTCACTGGCGTGTTGAAATGAGGTGAATAAGTCATCATGATGAGCATTTGCTATTGTTTCTCAAAGGTGTGAAAGGGCTTTGGAAGGGTCTGGTATCCAATGAGCAGCTGCTAGGCTGAGGTAGGTAGATAGAGAGAGAGAGAGAGAGAGAGAGAGAGAGAGAGAGAGAGAGAGAGAGAGAGATTGATGTATAATATTATATAAATACATTTGATATATTGAATATAATGTAATTAATTTAATATTTATAATTTAATATAATAGTAAATATAAAACTGGGTGCACTCACTCATGAGGGTGAGTGTGAGAGCTGGTTCCCTCAAAGGCCAGAAGGTGTCAAATAACCTAGGGCTGGAGGCTGGGGATTGAACTCAGGTCCTCTGGAAGAGCACCAAGCATTCCTTTTTGTCTTTTCTTTTTCTTTTCTTTTTCTTTTTTGGTTTGTCAAGACAGGGTTTCTCTGTGCAGTCCTGGCTTCCTGGCTTTCCTGGAACTCACTCTGTAGACCAGGCTGGCCTTGAACTCAGAAGTCCACCTGCCTCTGCCTNGGGCTGGAGGCTGGGGATTGAACTCAGGTCCTCTGGAAGAGCACCAAGCATTCCTTTTTGTCTTTTCTTTTTCTTTTCTTTTTCTTTTTTGGTTTGTCAAGACAGGGTTTCTCTGTGCAGTCCTGGCTTCCTGGCTTTCCTGGAACTCACTCTGTAGACCAGGCTGGCCTTGAACTCAGAAGTCCACCTGCCTCTGCCTCCCAAGTGCTGGAATTAATGGCATGCGCCACCACTGCCCGACTGCGGCAAGCACTCTTAACCACTGAGTTGTCTCTCCAGCTCTAACTGTTGGTTTGTTGTTGATAATTTGTCAATATGTTTTTCTCATTAAACTGATAATGCATTTTACTGATCAGGGATCATGAAAATCAGGGAACCAAGGCTCAAAAAAGGATCAAGACATTTGCCTCAGGTCACAGGACCAAACCATATATGCCACAGCAGAACTCTTCAGACAGTCCCCAGACAGAGCTCCCCCCACTGTCATGACCCTGGACTTCATGGCTAAACCACATGCTGACGGCATCCTAAGCCACTTTCTGTCAACCCAGTGGCCTTAGCAGAGTGTCTCTCCTTCCAGACGCCCAGAAGTGCGAGCTCATTTGCCAGTCTGCCGACACTGGAGATGTGGTATTTATGAACCAAGTGGTCCACGATGGAACACGCTGCAGCTATCGGGATCCTTACAGCGTCTGTGCCCGTGGCGAGTGTGTGGTGGGTACCCCTGCGAGCTGCTTATACTCTTCTGGCTCACGGGGCATGGAGGGCTGAATAGCTATTACTTGCCTACCACACCTTAGGAGCAGCTAGGGCTGCTGCGGAAGGGTCTCTTCCTGTCCTACACCATTAGAGAAGTGAGATGACCCAGGCTAAGACCACCTGGGTCACAGGGTGGATTTGGGGGAGTTCTCGTGTGCCAGGGTCCCCACTTTGGGCAGGGCCAGGAATCTCAGGAGGAAGTCAGTCGGGGAGCCTTTCTAGGTGGATACAGGAGAGCCTCCATCTGCTGATGTCACCTCTACCCCTAGCCCTTTGGTTGCGACAAGGAGGTGGGATCCATGAAGACAGATGACAAGTGCGGTGTCTGCGGTGGGGACAACTCTCATTGCAGGACTGTGAAGGGGACTCTGGGAAAGGGCTCCAAGCAGGCAGGTGAGCATGGCTGGGGGTGTGGCTGGGGTTGGGGCGGGGCACTGAGGAACGCCTCCAAGGGGGCGGGGCACTGGGGAAAGCCTCCAAGCAGGCTGGGAAGCATGGCTGGGTGTGTGGCTGGGTGTGTGTATGTGGGGTTCTCCTTGACCAGTGCTGGAGAGGGGAGGATCCTGGAGCCTGGCTTCAGACCTTCCCAGTCTGCCTGTGGCTGGTCCCCTGGCTTCCTGGCATACTAGTATGGACTCACAGGAGCACAGAAGTTAGCTTCCCCCCACCCTTTATTGGAGGGCGGGGCCATCTCTTTGATCCCGGGGCTTTTGGTGAGAGAGAGGGGGTCATTTTCTATTCTCATCTTTTTTTATTAAATTTTTTTCAATTTTTTTATTAGATTTACATTTCAAATGCTATCCTGAAAGTCCCCTATACCTTCCCCCCAGCTTGCTCCCCTACCCACCCACTCCCACTTCTTGGCCCTGGCATTCCCCTGTATTGGGGCATATAAAGTTTGTAAGACCAAGGGGCCTCTCTTCCCAATGATGGCATACTAGGCCATCTTCTGCTATATATGCAGCTAGAGACACAAGCTCTGGGGGTACTGGTTAGTTCATATTGTTGTTCCACCTATAGGGTTGCAGACCCCTTCAGCTCCTTGGGTACTTTCCCTAGTTCCTACATTGGGGGCCCTGTGTTCCATCCAATAGATGACTATGAGCATCCACTTCTGTATTTGCCAGGCACTGGCATAGCCTTACAAGAGAGAGCTATATCAGGGTCCTGTCAGCAAAATCTTTCTGGCATATGCAATAGTGTCTGGGTTTGGTGATTATTCTCATCTTAAAAACAAAGTCTGGGACCTTTTTTCCACTATGAATTTCTGGTCCCTCGAGTTCTTTAATTTCCACCTCTAACCTCACAAAGCTTGCTATAGAAGAGGGGCAGTACTCCTTCACTTTTCTGTATGGAGTAAGTGTGGTCTTCTTGGAGGATTTTACAGCTTTTTCATACTTTGAAGCTGGAAAAGTTGGTAACCAAGAAAGGCTTGTTCTCGAGCTTTGAATCAGTTCAAAGAGCCATGTGGATCTTCATGGCTGATCTCATCTACAACTCTACGGGTAGCTTAGGAAGAAGGAGGTAGGGGTAGAGAAAGTAGAAGAGGAGGCCACGATGGGAAATAAAAGCATCTCGCACGTGTGGGTATCAGTGCTTGTGGTAGTGACCCCTAGCAGGCTCTTGGGACTACAGCATCTCATGCTTTCCTGCCCTTGGGGGTCCGGTGGGGTGGGGAAGAGTCCAACCCTGGTTTCCAGCCAAGGAAACAGGTTTCTGCAAGGCTCCTTATGTGAGAAGTCCTTGTGTTCCCGGCTGTGTGCTGTGAGATAGTATGGGGTGCTGAGCAAGGAGCTACCCTCTCAGGACTCTTTGCTTTTCTGGATGCCCCTGGGTGGCAGCGGCTCTCAAACAGGTGCAGATCCCCGCGGGTGCCAGGCACATTCAGATTGAATTGCTGGAGAAGGCTCCCCACCGAATCGGTGAGTGCTGTGTGGGGTGGGGAGGACAGGGAGGGTAGGGATCCCAGACTTAGATAAAGACAGACAGTCCCTTTTTTTAGTTGTTAAATTTCTGCAGAATAGCTGAACCATCACATAGTTAGGGCTTATTTCTTCCCACCAGGATCAACTGCTGTTCAAATTCCTTATGTAAACAGGTGGCTTCTTCTAAAAGAGTCATTTCGCAGAAGGGCTCAGGCAGCTCTGGCTGCATGGCACACTACCCCAAGAACATAAGGGTTAGAAGTAGCAGTTGTCACGGGATCTCAGTTCTGTGGCCATAGTCATGACCGGCCCAGCCAGTGATTCTTCTACTGGTTGCCTGAACCCAAACAGCCAAACACTGGCAGCTGATGGGTCTGTCGGGAGTTCACTGGTCTAGGAGGTGTGGATGGTGTTGGCAATCGGCTGAATCTGAGGTTGACTGACCCCAACAAGCAAATCTGGGAATATACAAATCTGGATGTCCCTTGGACATCTGCAGCTAGAGAGGGCAGGACCCCAGGGTGCAAACACTTTGCCAGCCCCTAACAGTGCATTGACCCAAGTCACATGACCCAAGCACCAGTCAATGGTTAAAAACACAGACTGTCTCTTAGTGGAACAGGGCTATGTGGACAGCCATTTGTACAGTCTACCAGGCAAGCTCTAGCTCTCCATTATAATGTTACTTAAACAGGGTTACTAAAGAAGGTGTCATGGTTGTTGTACAAACATGAAGCCAAGACAGTTTGCAAGTTAGATTCCCAGAGGCTGGGGAGACAGTCCAGTGGGCAGAGTGTTTTCTATGTGAGCATGAGGACCTGGTCTTGGTCCCCCAGAACCCTCACAGAAGCCAGCAACACAGTGTTGCCTATAATTATAGCACTATGGCAGTGCTTGCAAAAGATCCTTGGAGCTGGACCCAGCTGACTTTCTGAGCCTTGTGTTCATCTAGAGACCCTGTCTCAAAAATAGGTGGATGGATGCATGGATGAGATAGATAGATAGATAGATAGATAGATAGATAGATAGATAGATAGATGATAGATGAATAGATGGATGGGTGATAGAGATAGATAGATAGATAGATAGATAGATAGATAGATAGATAGATAGATAGATATACAGAGATGGAAGGATGGATAAGTGGGTAGACAGACAGATAGATGATGGATGGATGGATGGATGGATGGATGGATGGATGAATGGTTAGGTAGATAGGTAGGTAGATAGATAGGTAGGTAGGTAGGTAGATAGATAGATAGATAGATAGATAGATAGATAGATAGATAGTAAATAGTAGGTAGATGGATCAATAGATAGAGAGATGGAAGGATGAGTGGGTGGCTAGACAGAAAGACAGATGATGGATGTATGGATAGATAGATAGATAGATAGATAGATAGATAGATAGATAGATAGATATTTATAAGGTAAAGTGACTGAGGAAGACTGTGACAAAGATCCCTGACCTCCACACATACCACACACATGTATATACACATACATAAACATGTACATATATAAAACATGTACCTGCACGTACACACACACACACACACACACACACACACACAAACACACACACATTAGAACGCTCAAACAGATTAAACTTAAAAAGTCAACTCCAGGTGTAGTTGTGCACAGAAGGCAGAAGCAGAAGGATCTCTAGGAGTTCAAGGTCAACCTGATCTATATAGCAAATTCCAACTAGCCAGAGGTACCTGGCTAGTAAGACTCTATCTCAAACTAAAATAAAATAAATATTCAAGTTAAGAACCAGCAAGATGGCTCCATAGACAAGGAAGTACTCCTTCCACACAAGCCGAATAACCACAGCTAGATCCCACAAAAAAGTATAAGGTGAAAGCTGACTTCACAAGGTTGACTTTCGACCCACACACACACACACACACACACACATAGGACATGGTGTATACTCATACACACACTAGTAAATAAACTTTTTCAATTTTAAAAATTCATGTGAAGACATTAATCCAGTAGAAAAGATGTTCTTATCATTTGATCTAGTCTTGCTTTTATTGAAACCAGATCGGTAGTCAAAAAATAGGCACGTCCAAATGAGACTCCTCAGGCATCGTACAGATTCCTGTGGTGATGGAAGGACCTGTGGCAGGGGTGGGGGTGGGGGTGCATGAATGCTGGTGTGTAATGGGTTACTTTTAGGGTGGTGGAAGTATTCTAAGGTTACACATGGTGATGATTGAAGGTGCTAAGCCATCACTGGGCTGCATGCTTTAATCGGGTGAATCACACAGTATGGATTGTGTCTCAACAATTGTAAACTCAAGAGCACAGCTCGGAACCCCTCCTGGTAGCTGTGGGCAGCGGCTGCTTCTGCTTCAGGCAGTGGCTGCTTCTGCTTCGGGCAGCGGCTGTGTTTTCCCACGTCAGTCTGCGCTCAGACGGACCCCCCTCATGGAGAAAATGTAGGCTTCCATATCACTGTGGCAAGTCACAGAGGCCTCTCCAGCCTGATAGCATACCAAGTCCTGTCAGCTTCCATTTACACATAACAGACACTAACATAAAGTGCAGTGTCTCTTGGCAAGCTCAGCTGTGGCAAAAAATGTTCACAGCCACTGTTTTAGATCATTATCAGTAATATGAGATGCTTCGAGCTTCCCAGGGCTGCATCTCTTCCTGGTACAGCTGTGGTGTTCCCTTCTAATAGTGCCACTCCCTGGGGCAAGCATATCTGAACCAGGACACAGTAGGAAGACTTTGCATTGGCTGATAGCTGTCTACTGGAGTGGGCAGGGCAGGTGGTGTACCATACATGGGGATCCTGACAGGGGGCAAGAGGAACCATGGAACGGAAGCCTGCATTGTCTGTAGGTACATGGTAGGTCATCTGAGCAAATGTGGAAAATGTGCTGTCTTAGTTGGGGTTTCCATTGCGGTGAAGAGACACCATGACCAAAGCAACTCTTAAAAGGACAGCATTGGGGCTGGTGAGATGGCTCAGCGGGTAAGAGCACCCGACTGCTCTTCCAAAGGCGATAAGTTCAAATCCCAGCAACCACATGGTGGCTCACAACCATCCTTAATGAGATCTGGCGCCCTCTTCTGGGATGTCTGAAGACAGCTACAGTGTACTTACATATAATAAATAAAATTAAAAAAAAAAAAAAGGACAGCATTAAATTGGGGCTGACTTACAGGTTCAGAGGTCAATCCATTATCATCATGGAGGGAAGCATGGCAGCAGGCAGGCAGACATGGTGCTGGAGAAGGAGCTGAGAGTTCTCCATCTTGATCCAAAGGCAGCCAGGAGGAGGCTCTCTACTGCACCGGATGGAGCCTGGGCATAGGCAGCCTCAAAGTCTGCCTACACAATGACACACTTCCTCCACCTAGGTTACACTTCCTGGGCCAAGCATATTCAAACCACCACAGTGTAGAACCTGTGTGGGTGTGAGTGCAGCAGTAACTCATGTTTGTGTGTGCTTGTGTGTGCGTATATATGATTATATGTATGCCTGTGTGCATGGATGTAAGAACACGTGTGGTGCCAGCCAGGGCATGAGCTCTCTGCAGAAGCCAGGATGGGCAGCTGTGCTAATAATGAAGGCCAAGTTTCTGACAACTGAAACCAAGTTTTCATTCATTATCTTGTCTAATCTCCATGGCCACCTATGAAGGATAATGTTATCTGGTTTTTGTATTTGAGGAAACTGAGGGTATAGAATAAGGTCAGTGAGGTGATTTGAACCTTGACCTGGCTTCGAGGGCTGCTCAGCCTTAGCCTCAGTGGTCTAAGGCTGTGAGATGCATCATGGCCTGGGTGGGCAGGAGGTGAGGGTAGGGTGGTGGCACTCCAGCTTGCCTTCACCCTACCTGTGGTCAATATCCTGTGGCTCGCTGGGACCTATCCTAGCTGCAGCCCAGTGTGTGCCCAGACTGAGTGCCTGCCCCCCTCCCCCCTCCCACTGAAGCCTCTGCACCCATCCGTGCTCGCGATGCCCTTAGGATTCTGCAATATGTAAGTGCTGGCTGAGCGTGTGGGGTGAGGTCCGTGTGCTTGATTGGATTGCTCCCTTAGATGATGGAGACTCCCAAGGGTTTCCTTTTCCTGAAACCCGAGGCCTCCACCCTCCCCCAGGGCAGAGTCCCATGCTTCTGCTTCTCCCCAGCCTTGGTGGTTTCCTGGGCAGCCAATGCTATGACTAGAGTCTGCACTAGGTCAGTCTCCACCTTCCTCAGTAATAAGCTGCCTGCCTGACACTCTCCAACAGGAACCTTAAAGGGTTGATTATGAGAGTTTTAGTGAGGATTGAACCCGAGGCCTTGCACATGCTAGGCGGGTGCTCTGCCCCTGAGCCACATCTCCAACCCTTTTTGGGTGAGAGCAGTGAAAGGGTTTCACTGAATAGCCTAGGCTGGCCTGAACTTTCAGGAAATCCTCCCACCCCAGCCTCTCTATTACTGGGATAATAGGGGTGTACTATCATGTCTGACCTTACAGGTATTCTTTAAAATCTTTTCTGTGCCAGTCAAGGACTACTAAATGGGGGATGTAATAGCAGGCATCTATAATCTCATATATATATAAAGTCTGGACGTAGCCTCACTCAGCAATATATATACCTAGTGCACATCACAGGACTCTGAAGCTGCTACATACATGAGTTCCTTCCCTTTCATTGCCTGAGAGTGCATATGTGTGTGTGTGTTGTGTATGTGTCTGTGTGTGTGTATGTGCATGCGTGCAAGTGTGCACCCTCATACGTTGAGGTTATTGTAAGATCTACCTGGACAAGCAACCCTGCCTGCTAGATGCAATAATCAGTCTCATAGAGGTCAAACAGGCTACACAGGGACTGAGTCACTTCCCTGTGAGGCTTGCTCTTCTGTGCCCTGTGCTTTGCTATAGATCCTACAGGGACAGCAGCATCTATGAGGGCTGGGCAATTAAAGAAGCTTTTCTGAAAGAGATCAAACCGAGTCATAGCTATGGGTGACCATTAGTCAATGTGGAAGAAGAGAGGGGTTGGTGCAGGATCAGTGGTGTACATCTGGGCCCAGAGGCAGGACTGGTTTGCAGGGGGCTCCTGGGTGGTCCTAATAGGAGATCTCAAGGGAATAAAGAGACAGAGAACATGAGGAGGGGCCTCCTGGAAAGGCCTTAGAGGTCAGAATCATGGGCCCCTCTAGAGAGAAATAGAAATCTCTGTCCCTTTCCCCTGGCCAGCGGTGAAGAACCAGGTGACCGGAAGCTTCATCTTCAACCCCAAGGGCAAGGAGGCCTCTAGTAGGACCTTCACTGCGCTGGGCCTGGAGTGGGAGCACGAAGCAGAGGACACCAAGGACAGCCTCAGGACCAACGGACCCCTGCCTGAAGCCATCGCCGTCCTGGTGAGCCTCCTTGCCTGAAATGGCCTTGCCTGTCCCTTGTGCCTATTGTTTGGTTGGTATACTTTGAAATGGCCTCTCCCAGGTGTGTTGAGGGCAGCTGTAGCAGCTTTTTGCTCCTTCACTTGGGGTGGGAAATGGGGTCTGGAGGGGAAGCCCTGTGAAGCTAGGATTGGCTCCCCCAACTTCACAGCATTCCCCAGCATCCACATGCATTGCGACATGGTCATATGTATGAGGATTTAAGGTGGTTTGGGGCCTTGAAGGCAGCTGGCATTAAGAGATCATGACAGTGCCAGCTTCTGAGAAGGGGGCAGGGCCATTACCCTCATTGGGGTCCAGCGCTGCCCACTGTTGTGCCTGGGCTTATGGAGAAGGGATTGGTAATTCAACAGATTGGCCTATAAAATGCTCTGTCAGCATGTCCTCGGCCTGAGCTGACGGCTCTGTGCCTGGTGTTGGTGTCACTGGTCAGCGGTGTTCCAGAGTGTAAATTCTGAGGCTTCTGGTGTCAGCATCAAAGTTGTTTATGGCACGGACTTTCCATTCACTTCGTATTTGTGATCGCTTGTGTCTGGGGCCAGCTGATGTTTGCTCAGGGTACCAAGGCTGTTTAAGGGAGAACAGTCTCCACAAAGGATGCTGAGACAACCGGTTACCTACATGTAAAAGGTTGAAGTCAGACCTCTCCCTCATGCCATATACAAGTGACTCAAAATGGATCCAAGACCTAAATGTAATCGTGGTGGCCTGTCCCTCTTAGAAGGAAATGGGTGACCTTCCATTCTCCGTAACAAGATAAGCAGCAAAAGAAATGGGACACCATCAATGCTGGAAATGTTTGCTTGTTAAAGGACACTGTCCAGGAGGAGAGGCCATCAGTATGGCTTCTGATCCAGGGCACTTGGTCCAACACCAAGCCTGATGACCTGAATTCAATGCCCAGAGTTCGAATGGTGGAGGGAGAGAATTCATTCCTTCAGCTTGTCCCCTGACCTCCACACTCACACCGGGGCATGTGTCCTTTCCCTAGTCCTGCCCCAAGTAATAAGTACAATTAAAAAAAAAAATTAGTCGGGCGGTGATGGCACACGCCTTTAATCCCGGCACTTGAGGCAGAGGCATGCGGATTTCTGAGTTCGAGGCCAGCCTGGTCTACAAAGTGAGTTCCAGGACAGCCAGGACTATACAGAGAAACCCTGTATCTAAAACAAAACAAAACAAAAACAAAAACAAAAACAAAAACAAAAACAAAAACTATCTATCCTGGGCAGTGGTGGGGTGGTGCACGCCTTTAATCCCAACACTTGGGAGGCAGGGGCAAATTTCTGAGTTCCAGACCAGCCTGGTCTACAGAGTGAGTTCCAGGACAGCCAGGGCTACACAGAGAAACCCTGTCTCGAAAAAAAAAAAAGTTAAAGGAGTAAAAATAACCAGGTATGGGGCACACACCACTTGGGAGGTGGGCTACAGGAGTCTTTGTCTTTAGAAGAAGAAGAGGAGGAGGAGGAGAAGGAGGAGGGGAATGAGAAGAAAAGAGAGAGAGAGGAGGTTGGGGATGTGGCTCATTTGGTAGAATGGCTACCAAGTGTTCATGAAGCCCCTGGCTCTACCCTCTGTACCACATACCAAGCATGGAAGTTCATACCTGTGATCAGAAGTTCAAATTTCATAAGATACTTCTGGCAGGGTCACGCCCCTCTACTGGTGGTACCTGCGTACAGTGCTTCCAGCAGGGCTCGACGGAGGGAGCTTCCGATTCTGGTCCCAGCCTTGGTTGGCAGCATGGCTTCTCTCCTGGCCAAGGATACGTATCTGCAGGACTTGGCCAAGAAGATCTGCGCGCAACCTGGCCCTGAGCTGCAGAGGAGCACTTGGGGTGTCAGAACAAAAGGCTCAGAAGCTGTTGCACCCCCCAAAAAAAGAAAAGGAAGAAAACATAAAAGAAGTCTCCGGAGCAGGAACAGAAAGCTATGGATCACAAGACTAAACCCCTGGGCAAGAAGTCTCCCACCTCTTCTAGGCCCAAGAAACCAATGGTATCCAAACAAGAGAAGAACTCCAGCTCCCTGGGGTCCTCTAAAGATAGCCAAGGCACAGCACCAGAGTCTGTCTTTGCACTGGATTTTCTGTGACAGTGGCTGCATGAAAAGATCCAGCTAGCCCGGGGCCAGGGTAGCACCAAGGAGCTGTCTGCTGCCACTCTCGGGGGGGGGGGGGGGGCAGGGGGGGGGACAGCAGAGAAAGCAGGAGAGGGAACGGAAGAAGAGGAATGGCCAGACATAGGTGCAAAGCCACACTCCCGGGTCAGAGCTGGATGGGTGCAGGGGTGGGCTGGTAGGGCTGGAGTCATTTGTAATTACCAAAGGCAGAACAGAATTAAGACGTGCTTGTTGTGTGTGGTGACACACACCTTTAATTCCATTACTCAGGAGGCATAGGCAGGTGGATCTCTTCAGTTTGAGGCCAGCCAGGGCCACATAGAGACCTGTGTAAGAAAACAACAATAACAAAAACCAGATCTAGATAGAAGTGTTGGCACACTGCTGTAATCCCAGCACTGGAGTAAGAGTCATTAAGCACCCAGTAACCTCATTATACCTTGCTGATGTGTCACCTAACTTCCCTATTTTCTTCTGTAATAAAAGTTTGATGCTCTATTTGAAAAAAAAAAAAAAAGTTCAAAGTCACCCTGGTCTACATAGTAAATTCAAGACCAAGGAGGGCAATATGCGACCCAAGAAGTGGGGAGGGGTGGAGAAGAGGACGGGGAGGAGGTAAAGAGGAAAGATGAAAGAGGTTGCTCACTGGCAACCGGGTTGAATACTCAAAGACTCAAGCCATTGGGTGTCACCTTTGAATATAGGTCTGTGGGAGAGAGAATGGCTCATGGGCCTGGCATTGGCTGCTGTAGGGCTTGGTACATACATAGCAGGCGCTTAGTCTAGGGAGTGAGAGTTTGTGACTGTCCCGCCTGCCCCAGCTAGGTCCCGGGTACACAGTGTGGATTGTGTCTTAACTGCAAACCCCCCTAAAGCACAGTTAGGAGCCCCACCTGGCAGCTGTGGACAGCGGCTGCTTTCCTTGGACCCTCTGCTGACCCTCCTTCTATCTCTGGCCTTTGTGTCTTCCCTGCAGGTTCTCCCTCCGGCTGAGGGTAAACCCCGAGGTAGCCTGGCCTACAAGTACGTCATCCACGAGGACCTGCTGCCCCTCATCGGGAGCAATAATGTGCTCCTGGAAGAGACGGACACCTACGAATGGGCTCTCAAGAGCTGGTCTCCCTGCAGCAAGGCCTGTGGAGGAGGTATCAGCTATTGTGGTCCTGTGGTTCCTTGTGGGGAGTGGCGGCGGCGGGTCGGGGAGAATGGACCAGAGACTGGTAGGAGCCTGGAAGAAGTCTCAGTTTGTCCTTGAAGATCTCCCATGCCTACAAGCAATTCCGAGCAAGGCGTTGGGAGAAGCTAGGGCTTGCTTTCAAGAGCAGGCTTCAGGGCAGGTTGTCTGTTCAGCTGCTGTCCAAAGTCACTTCTCCACTGGTAACAAAGGGAGGAGTCCTGTAGAAAGTTACTCGCCCGGGACAGAGGGCTGGGGCACGAAGGGAAAGAAGGGAAAGTGCCTGCTAGAAAGCAGGCTCTCTAAAAAGTCACCCCGAGGGCACGAGGCCTGGACCACAACAGCCTGACCTTCGCAGGAATCCAGTTCACTAAATACGGCTGCCGGCGCCGCAGGGACCACCACATGGTGTACCGGCACCTGTGTGACCATAAAAAGAGGCCCAAGCCTATCCGAAGGCGTTGCAACCAGCACCCGTGTCCCCAGCCCACGTGAGTGTTTCAGGGGAGCAAAGTCTGACCCCTGCCTCTCTCCACCCTGGCCCCAAAGGAAAAGTAGCTCAAGTTGCTACCCTAGCACTTCCTTATGCCAAAGCCTGCAGCCCCAGGTCTTTCAGGGATAGACCACAGCCCACAAGAGGCACTGTGGCTACCCATCATGACCAGCCATCCTTGTTGGGATTCTGTATTTGCCAACCCACACAGCCAGAAAGAGGATGGTACCACAGCTAACAGTCTTTCACAGATAGGGCCTAGGCTTTCTGCTGGTAAGGCAGGGGGCTCATGTCTCTGGGCAAGAATAGGATCTACTGACCTCTCTCTCTCTCTCTCTCTCTCTCTCTCTCTCTCTCTCTCTCTCTCTCTCTCTCTCTCTCTCTCTCCTTGGTCGCTGGGAGTCCAGCCTTCAGCATGGTTTAATCCCTGGTTAAGACCTCCTAGCCTGGAAGCCGGGCATGGTGGCTCACGCCTTTAATCCCAGCACTAGGGAGGCAGAGGCAGGTGGATTTCTGAGTTCGAGGCCAGCCTGGTCTACAAAGTGAGTTCCAGGACAGGCAGGGCTACACAGAGAAACCCTGTCTCAAAAAAACAAAAAACAAAAAAATCAAGATTTCCTAGCCTGTGGGCCACACTGTTCAGGGACCAAGGTCCTGTTCTTAGGATTATTCAAAAGAGTCTGAAGGGAGAGGGTTGAGCTGGGCTTGAGAACTCAATATTGATCCCCCTCGGCCTGGGGCAGTGCTCCCAGGGACTCCCAGAAAGTTGGGGGATAGCTGCTTGCTAGGAGACTGCAAAAAGTCATTGCCACATTCTTGCTTCCCTGGGAGTCCCCCCCCTCCATCCTTCCATCCCCCTCCCCATCTCCAGGGCTGGTCATGTGATCTGGGGCTGAGGTGGAAATTGACAGCTAGCTGTGGTTTCCTGTGATCTTCTGGGGCATGACCAGGCAAGAACATTGTCATCCCCTCTGTCTGTGCCATTGTTATGTTCCACTGTCACTCATAGGACTGCCTGCAACTGTGATCATAAGGCATGTGTGCAGGACTAACTGTGTAAGATCCTGGGCTGGTTTATTCTCCAGCCAATCTTAGGGCTTGATAGGGGCAGTTCTTTCTTCTCCTCCACCCCACCCCACATCCCATCCTCCTCCTCTTCCTCCTCTTCTTCCTCTTCCTCCCCCTCCCTCTCCTCTTCCCCCTCCTCCTCTTCCTCTTCCTCCTCCTCCTCTTCCTCCTCCCCCTCCTTCTCTCTCTCTCTCTCTCCTCCCATCTCTGGTGTGTGTGCATGTGTGTGTGTATGTGCACATGTGCACGCACACATGCACTCATGCGTTGCACATGTGTGTAACAAACTCCATAACCCAGGCCAGCTGCCACCTCTCAGCCATCCTACTTCAGCCTCCCAAGTGCTGAGATTACAGGCATATGCCACCACACCTGGCAAGATTTTTTTTTTTAACTTTGAGAATGTGCCTCCCACTCCAGTTAGCGAAAAGACGAGGAGTTGGGGCTCCCTTCTCTCTAGCCCTGGATGCTTAGGCTGCTGACTTACTCATCCCTGGCTCTGCTTGCAGAGAAGTTTGCAGGACACCCCCACAAACACCCCCACACACACACACACATACTATAGAGCTGTAGGTGCTGAAGCCCAGTGGGTGGCGAGAGCACTTAGTAGCACTGTTGTCCCCTGCCAAGAGGACATCTACAAGAAGTGTGACTTTGGTGTGTTTGGGGACGCCCCTGAGTCTCAGCATCCAGTACATCCCTGCATATGGTAGCTCTGAACTCTTTCTGGGTTCTAAAGCCATCCCAATATAAACATGGGGAAACTGAGGCTTGGTGGAGTTGACAGCTTGCCTAAAGACACTTGAGGGGTCATGATTTTAATAGGAACCTTTCCCTTACCCAAGGAAACAGCAAGAGAGACTAGTGATCTCCCAGAAACCAACTAGCCAGGTAGCAGCATTCCGAAGCACGTGCCTTCTCTGGTGGGATGCAGCCCCAAGGGGAAGTGTCCCCATGGTCCCATCTTCCTTTACCTCTGTCCTGTCTGTCTCCAGGTGGGTGACAGAAGAGTGGGGTGCCTGTAGCCGGAGCTGCGGGAAACTGGGGTTGCAGACCCGGGGAGTGCAGTGCCTGCTGCCTCTCTCCAACGGCACCCACAAAGCCATGCCAGCCAAGGCTTGCCTAGGTAACCGGCCAGAGGCCAAGAGGCCATGCCTCCGTGTGCCCTGCCCAGCCCAGTGGCGGACAGGAGCCTGGTCCCAGGTAAGTAGTTCTCTTAGAGTGGGTGGAAGCACGTGGAACAGAAACAATGTGGGTCAGGGAGGTGGCTGAGGGAGTTCTAGTGCACCCGGGGGCTGATATTTCTCAGAAAGAAAGAGAGCAGCCCCTGGGGGCAATATGAGCAGCCCCGCAGCGGGCTATGCTTGATGATTCGAGAGCGCGCTGTGCATGATGGTTCTTCGCTAGGCTCCTCCCTCCATTCTCATCTCTAAACTGCGTGCCCCAAGTCTTAGAAGAGCAAATGAAGACACATTCTTTTTGTTGTTGTTGTGTTTTTGTTTTTTTTTTTTCGAGACAGGGTTTCTCTGTGTAGTCCTGGCTGTCCTGGAACTCACTTTGTAGACCAGGCTGGCCTTGAACTCAGAAATCCGCCTGCCTCTGCCTCCTGAGTGCTGGGATTAAAGGCGTGCGCCACCACACCCGGCACGAAGACACATTCTTTTTTTTTTTTTTTTTGGTTTTTCGAAACAGGGTTTCTCTGTATAGCCCTGGCTGTCCTGGAACTCACTTTGTAGACCAGGCTGGCCTCGAACTCAGAAATCCACTTGCCTCTGCCTCCCGAGTGCTGGGATTAAAGGCGTGCGCCACCACGCCCGGCGCGAAGACACATTCTTGTATTCCAGAAATATTTACTGAGCAAAGACTGTATGCCAGATCAAGGAAGGCTGGAAGCCCAGCGTCACTGGACAGGCAGGCTGCTCACCCTCATGGAGCGTCCAGTCTAGTGAGGGAACAAGACAGATAAACAGGCCAGTGACAGGTGTTACCCACCGCAAGCTGCACCTGCAAGGGTTTCTAGGGATGCAACAGGCACAAAGGAGGATGAGTCATGCGTCCCCTGGTTCCCTTTGGTTCTGTGACACTTGTATCTTGATCAGTGGCCACATGCCCCAGTACAAGTTCTTTCCAGGTCCTTCTAAGAGAGGCTGTAGGCGGTGCCTAGAAGTGACCCAGTCACGTGGGGCAATAGGGCTTTCCCAGGGACCCTGCCCTGCCACCCCAGTGCCGGCCAGTCCATTTATCAGTCAGGAGTGTGTCACTATGGGGACAGTGTGTAGAAGGGCATGTGATAACCTTGCACATGGAGGTCGGTTTGCTTTCTGTCTTTCACTGACACCTCCCGGGAAGAGGACCTGTGGACATACGCTTGCAAAACAGTGTTGGGTAAAAGGAGCCCCAACTTTATTGCAGATCTTTCCCTCAGCTCTCCTGGTTACAGAATTGGAAACCAGACCAGTATGTCAGCAAGTGTCACAACCCAGGCAAGCCCCAGGCAGGTCATGTCATGTGGTAGGATCAGAACAGAGGATCCTGTCAGAGCAGAGCATAAAACAGTTGAGAGCTGGGCAGAGAGTGGAGACTGTGACCACAGGAGGCAGCCAATGGAATGGGGCCCAGGAAGTCCTCTTCTGAGACACAGTTCAAACCGTGGAGTGATCTAGCGAGTCCCAAGCTTGGACAGTGTCACACTGTCTCGGGAGAACATGACAGTGGCAGGTCCTGGTACAGGCTTTGCAAGTCTGTCTGATTTAATAAAGACATAGCAGATTTCTTGGTACTCTTTTGACCCTGAGTTCATTGCTCCCCCTCCCCTCCCCCTCCCCTTTTTCTTCCTCTCCCCCCTCTCTCCTAACTACTTTGCCCCTGGCATTATGGCTCTTGGCTCTCCTGCTCCTCTACAGTGCTCTGCCACCTGTGGAGAAGGCATCCAGCAAAGGCAGGTGGTGTGCAGGAACAGCTCCAGTGCCCTTGCGCCATGCGAGGGGGTCAAGCCGGACACCGTGCAGGTCTGCAGCCTGCCTGCTTGTGGAGGTGAGCAGATGGATGGGGAGGCCCCGCCCCTTCATTCCTCTGGCCCTGTGGTCCCCTAGCTCTTTGAAATTCCAAAGACAGTTGGGCATCCCTAATCCAGAATCCCAAATGCTGCCCAATCCAGAACTTTCCGAGAGCTTGCTTGCATGCTGCCACAGATGGGCGATTCCATTCCTACTGCAGAGGATATGGTGTGATCGAAATATCAGTACCCAGTTAGCCAGCATCCTAGAGGAGACAAAAGGACCTTCCAAGAAAGACTCTTACACTCTTATGTACAAACTGCATTTCAGTTCTCAAATCATTTAAAACATTATACAAAATAACCTGCACACTTTGGGCCTAAGAAACCAATGGGGCCATCAAGATGGCTCAGTGGATAAAGGCACTTGCTGCCAAGCCGAGGTCTACACAGTGGAAACAGAGAGCTGACTCCTCCGAAGCTGTCCCCTGACCTCTGCAGATGCTCTGCGACACCCACACCCACACTAGAACGCACAGGACAAAATGCAAATAAATGAAAAAAGAAACAGCTGAACCCCAGGATTAGATCTGAGGCTCACCTCCTAGAGGCCTCATTAAGTCTATGCAGATATTCCAAATCCCAGGGAGTGCTTCTGGCCCCAAGCACTCTGGGTAAAGGATGCTCACCCATTTGTACTTCAGCTACGTCTGTTCACAGGAAATCTCCAGAACTCTACAGTGAAGGCGGAGGTCCAGGACCCTGTGACCAAAATGGGACACTGGGAACCCCAATCCAGGCCCCTGACCCCCGAGGACAGGATCTCAACAAGTAAGTATAGCCACGGGCCCTTCCCCTCCCCCAGCCTTACACGCATCCCAGGGTTTGGAGTGTGGCAATGGAACAGACATAGTGTCTACCTGTCTGGGTGGCCGCCAAGAATCCAAATGCTGTCACTCTAGTCTATGACCTACCTGTCTGGGTGACCGCCAAGAATCCAAATGATGTCACTCTAGTCTATGACCTACTCTGTGATTTCCCTTTGGTGTCCTACGTTTGGTGTTATTCCCGTGACGGCCAAACCTGATACAGACTAAAAAAGAAATCACGTAGGCTTCTTCTGTTGCCAGGTTTGGTGACAAGGCACTGTCCCACTGTGGTGAGGGTGTCCTGTTTTATAAACCTATATAGTACACCCCAGAGCTCTGGATTCTCATCGTGTCTGGTTTCACACTTCTGGGAACTGCAGTCATAGAGAGGAGCCGCTTTCCCCAGAGCAGCTAGGAAAAGGAACCATGGAACTGAACCAGTGTCCTCTGCTGCTGCCCTGAGCTCATCATAGGGCTAGCAATGAATTCACCCTGTGGTCGCTCTGTTCATGTCTCTGTGGATTAAGACTTGTCCTGCACTCCCTAGTTACCAGGGTATTACCGCACCTCATGCAACCCTTTGGCCTTTGGGCTTCTCCTCAAAACAGAAACTGGGCAAATCCCTCAAAGCAGAAGTTGGGGCTCTGATTCTGGTTCTGGAGCTTTGGCGCCATCTAGTGACCATTGGCTTCTAATGTCTCTGCTCCAGAGCCTGCTCTTGATCCCAGCTGCTGGAGCCACTGCGATTCTCTAAAGAGCTTTTTTTTTTTTTTTTTTTAAGATTTATTTATTATATGTAAGTACACTGTAGCCATCCTCAGACGCACCAGAAGAGGGAATCAGATCTCATTACAGATGGTTGTGAGCCACCATGTGGTTGCTGTGAATTGAACTCAGGACCTCTGGAAGAGCAAGCATCCAGTGCTCTTAACCACTTTAGCTGCAGGGGGTAACTTGGTAGCTAGGAGAGTCAGGGGCTCCATCTTCTTTCTAGAGCAGGGTTCTCATGCTTGGTTGAATCTAGACTTACCTCAATGTCTAGGCCCTAGCCCAAGCTCCTCAGGTAGAGCTTCCTGGATAAAGGCCAGCGTAGCTGAGTATGTAGTTGAACCAGACAGAGCTATATAGCTCTTCCTAGGCACTGGAAGTTGTTGGAGGGTTCTTTAAAACAGTTCTGCTTCACCGTAGAGGTGCTGGCTCAGGAGGGCTGCACAGTGTTTGACAATTAGCCTTACCACCAAGGTTCTAATGACGCTGATACTGTGTTTGTGACAGGGAGGCAGCGTGGGCTGTTTAGTTTCTCTTGCCTGTGGAAGGGTCTGACCTCCTGGGTGGAATGAGCTATGTAGTGATTCCAGCTGGGACAGAAGGAGGAAAGACGTCCCCCTCCTGACGGGCACCCTTCCTGTATGTACAGTGGAGCCCTGTGTGGGAGACAGATCCATCTTCTGCCGGATGGAAGTGTTGGACCGTTACTGCACCATCCCTGGCTACCACCGGCTGTGCTGTGAGTCTTGCATAAAGAAGGCCTCAGGCCCCAATGCCAGCCTGGCCTCACCACCCACCTTCTTCACTCCTGGGAGTCTCTTGCCAGCACCCAAGGCCACCCAGGAGGATGTGGAGTCTACAAGGGGGCCAACCAGCCCAGAAGATCATCGGCAAAGCCAGCCCACGCAGCTACCAGACATGGTGGACAGGACCTCCTCAGTGGCTCGGCATCCGGTCACCCCCCAGATGCTAAGCCCTAAAGCGTTGTTTCCGGGCAATTCTCCCACTACCCCACGGAGCCCACCTCGGGACCCGACCCAAACAGCTATGCCAACCTCTGAGGGTCAAGGACAGTCCAGAGAGGAACCAGGGCATGGAGGCACCAGCCTTCCCACCACCTCCCCAGTGACATGAGCCCACCCCTCCAGTCTTGTTTACGCTTTGCCTGTGGTCCCAGGGATCCTGGCTCAGAGGACTCAAGTGCAGGGGACAGGAGGTAGCACAGGTTCCCTTTTAAATTATTTGCCCTCTTGTTCTGTTTGGGGCTGTGACACTCTTTACTCCCATGACAGGGTTGGGGAAAGAAAGGGAGATCAGGGACTGTCCTAACCAGAAATACCTCAGCCAGCAGAGCCGGGGCTCCACTTCCCAGAGTTTTTTTTTATATGACTTGTTCCTCTAGTCTCAGTAATTCCCCTTTCCATAGCCACTGGGCCATATAAGGCTGAAACCCATGCAGGAGCCTGTCAGAGATTCTTGCTTGTCCATGACTTCTGACTACCAGGGAGGCCTGTCCAGCCACACACACAGACACACAGACACACACACACACACACACATACACACACACACCAAAGACAAAGCAGGACTCAGGAGGTAGGGCTACACACAAGGCAGACTTGGGAAGGGTCCGGGGTGGATGTAGAGGTGAGGCTTCATGGCTGCAGGGTCGGGCAGGGGAGAGTTCTTCTTCTCAGGCCTGGCTCTTGTCAGCTGATGGCTACTAATCCCAGGCAGAGATCAGTTCACCTTTGCTAGCCATAGGGTCACTTTCGTGGCCCGCTCTGTCCCTGTAGATGTCACTGCTGGTGACTCTAGGTAACAGACTGACTTCCCAATGTCACACCCAAGCCACCAGAGGAGGAGACATGGATACACAGCTTCAACATCCAGGAGTTGTCAACATCAGGGGCTTGGTCCCTGCTTGGACCGGGAACAGTGACTTCAGTCATCACGGAGCCTTGCAGGAGGCCCAGCCTGAAAGGTGGCCACTGGAGAGATGTCACTTCCAAGACTGTCCTCTCAGCCATCACTCTCTGCTGAAGCCTACTCCTCCTGGAGTTGGGGGGTGGGGGGGCGAGTTCTGGCTTAAGCTGGGCCCAAATGCTCAGAAGGTCAGTCAGATGGGTCACACGGCCAATGACTTGAGAATCCACTCAGCTGGACCGTGCAGAGGGTCCCGGCAGGATGCCAGCTGCTGCTGTTGCACCCGGGTTAGGGTAGGGAGGATGCTTAGAGCACCTTCCATGGTCCTCAGACTCTCAGGAAATTGCCTAGACCCTATTTTGAGGGCCAGCAGCAGAGGTGCTTGTCTATCCGCCTTCTTCTGCTGGAGGAAGGAAAGCCCCTGGCCTGCAAGCTCTGTAGAGCTGGGATGCTGGGGACTCTGCATGCTCCTCCCACTCCTGCCTCCTGCTCTACAGGTGCCCGGAGCTACCCTGAGTCAAGTCATGTGTGGACCAGCCTGGAGATGCTGATTTTTAAAACGTTACCTATTTATTAATATTTCCCTTGCTGTTTTGTTTTAGACCCCAGAAGTGATGTTCTGTGGTGTGTGTGCGCGTGTGCGTGTGCGTGTGCGTGTGTGTGTGTTTTCTGTTTTGGAGGATGGGGACAGTGTAGCCAGCACTCTAAGAGCTGGGCCTAGCAGTTGTAAAGTGATTGCAGATGGAAACAAACAAGGAAGGGCCACCAAAGACCTGAATGGCTTTGGGCAAGTTACCACATCAAGGCTGGAGATGGCTGGGTGGTAGCTTTGGGGCTACTCAAGAAAAGTATTTTAATGATTAGAGCTTTGCAACTCTGCAAGAGATATGTGGTGCATCTTACTGGACAAAAGCTGAAGATGTGAACTTGCTGTTCGATGTTAAAGTACCCGGCCATTGGGCTGGAGAGACTGGCTCAGTTGATAGAGTGTTTGCCTTGCATGCAAGACTTGTCCCTTGGCCCCCAGCACTGCGGAGGTGAGGAAGGGAGAGAAAGAATCAGCCCGGCTTGCCGGGCAGTGGTGGTGCACGCCTTTAATCCCAGCACTTGGGAGGCAAAGGCAGGCGGATTTCTGAGTTCGAGGCCAGCCTGGTCTACAGAGTGAGTTCTAGGACAGCCAGTGCTACACAGAGAAACCTTGTCTTGAAAACACAACACAACACAACAGAACAAAGAATCAGCCCGGCTCACCTGCTATCTGTAGGATGCTTGCTTTGCATTTCCGGGACCCTGAGTTTAACCCCACAGCCAAGAGAGAAAGGGGCTGCCATTGTGAGGTGTGTGTGTATGTGTGTGAAACAATCCATGTCTTGCTTTGTGTCTGTGTCAGACATCAATAATCTATTACAACACTGGCTCTTCCCTGACATGTTTAGGGCCCTGGCTAAGACTATACAAAACAAAACAAAACAAAACAAAACAAAACAAAACAAAACAAAACAAAACACCCACACCCAACTAGAGTACATGCCTCTATGTTTTTCCAATCTGCAGGCATTTCTCATGCCAGGGCAGAGAGTGCAGGATTCACAACCAAGCTCCATCTCCATCCCTTGACTGCCTGTCTGTTCCAGGGAGCTGCCTCTCTATACACAGAGTATGTGTCCCCAGCTTGTGCCCACAGCAGACATTACTAGTCCATCACCGAACTTTTACCCTGCATAGCTCTGGGCAGTGGCCAGTGGGTCTGTCTAAAATGTCATACACCACTGGGAGCATTTCCTAGATGCTAGGTCATCATATGGAAACGGAGCTTCAGTAACCCATCAAGGAAGAGAGGCCCAGCAGCCAGCCCGAGGAACCTCCAGGCCCTCCCCCACTTCCTAAGGGGTCCACAGAGTCCAGGCTGGGCATGAGGCTTCCCTGAGCAGTCCTCACTGTCCAGCAGTCCTGGGGTCCCTGAGTCCATCTGCATAGTCCTGGCTGTCCTGGAACTCACTGTGTAGACCAGGCTGGCCTCGAACTCAGAAATCCACCTGCCTCTGCCTCCCAAGTGCTGGGATTAAAGGAGTGCACCACCACACCCGGCTTGGCCAATGTTTTATAGCAACAGGAAATCGAGCAGATGCATCTAGCCTGCAGGAAAGCCGGCGCTCCGGTTCTCTGTTTGCAGTGTTGCACAAACCAGACATGGGAGCGCATGGCTGCAATCCTGGCACTTGGGGAGGTGGAATCAGGAGGAACCAAAATTTAAGGTTGTCCGCTGCTATATAGTTTGAGACCAGCCTGGGATACCTAAGACCCTACCTCAGAAAGAGAGACCGAGAGAGCTCACTTATCTGGACCACAGTGTGTGTGTGTGTGTGTGTGTGTGTTATTGAGATTCCTGTGCCGTGACTATGGATGGGCAAAGCTTCCTTTCCCCAGGGCTTAGCTAGTACAAAATATAAAACTGAGATCAAGACTCACCAGGCAGCGGGATCTTTTCCCAGCCTGGAGGTCTGAGAGTAAGATCATTGAACACGGGGTGATAGAGTGGCTGAAGACTCAAATGTGGGCAGCCAGGGCCTGCAGTGGAGCTGGGCAGGGATTTTGAACTCCAGGCTAACCATGAAAACCAGGGTGTGCTGCCTGAGAACTTTGGCCAAGAACAGGCTGTTCCCATAAAGTCCAGAGCAGACTTGGCTCGGGCGTTACATGTTCCAAGTAAGTACTGCAGCCCTTCCTGGGCCTCAGCTGCTTTTTGATCTGTGTGCTGATTAGAAGCAAGGGTCACTAGGGCCCGTTAAATCCAGCATCATGCTTAGCACTTAATATGGATTATCTCTGAGTCCTCACGATAAAGATCACTGCAGCTCTTAGGCACATGTGTTTGGAGGTCAGAAGACAAACCTAGACAGTCCTAGCCTTTCATCTTGTCTGAGGCAGGGTCCCTTGTTATTTACCACTTTGTGTACCAAACAAGATGATCATGAGCTTCCAGGGAGTCTCCTGCCCCTGTCTCCCAACTCTGCACACAAATGCTGGGCTTACAGGTGTACACTGCTGTGCCTAGCTTTCCTGTGGGTTCTGGGTATCCAAGCCCAAGTCATTCAACCATCTCCCCAACCACACATTACTTCTTTAAGCCCCTTATAGAGTTGCAACAAAAGTATCTACCTTTTGAAAGTTCTGTGTGGACGAAACATTTAAGAGTTGAAGGTGAAGAGCCAGGCTTGGTGGTACACCAAGTAGTCCCAGCCCACAGGAGCAGAAGGATCAAGAGTTCAAGGCCATGCTCCGATACAGAGCTTGCAGCCAGACTATGGGACAAACTTCCCTGCCATTGATGTCCCTGGTTTTTTTGTTTGTTTGTTTTTTAAGTTTATTTATTTGTATGAGTACACTGTAGCTGTCACCAGACAGATACACCAGAAGAGGGTATCTGATCCCATTACAGATGGTTGTGAGAACCTCTGGAAGAGCAGCCAGTGCTCTTAACCTCTGAGCCATCTCTCCAGCCCCATGTCCCTGTTTTTATCTATTGCAGTGGAATATGGAAGGACCTGGTAGTTGAGCAAGCAGACTGGGAGGGAGAAGGCAGGAACTAGAACATTCCTATGTGTGTGCAGAGAGTTATCTTCATTGTAACAATCTCCATCTCTTCTAATTAACACTCCCCGGTGGAATCACAATGTTCTGGTAGCAGAATAGATGACCTTAGGTGGTGCACAAAAACCTTGTATTTTATTTATTTAGTTAGTTTAGTTTAGTTTTTTCGAGACAGGGTTTCTCTGTATAACTCTGGCTGTCCTAGAACTCACTTTGTAGACCAGGCTGGCCTCAAACTCAGAAATCCACCTGCCTCTGCCTCCCGAGTGCTAGGATTAAAGTCGTGCGCCACCACGCCTGGCGTATTTTATTTCTTTTTATTTTCTTTAAAGATTTATTTATTATATGTAAGTACATTGTAGCTGACTTCAGACACTCCAGAAAAGGGCGCCAGATCTCTTTACGGATGGTTGTGAGCCACCATATGGTTGCTGGGATTTGAACAGTCAGTGCTCTTACCCGCTGAGCCATCTCAACAGCCCCTTATTTTTATTTTTTTAGACTTTTTAAAAAATTTACATTAATTTTTATTTCATATTTCTCCCCCTTTCCCCAAGCCCTTCCTTCCCTACCCTCCCACTAAAAACAAAACAAAACAAAACAACAACAAAAAAAACCCCAAAAAACTTGTGTTATATTTTATTTTCTGTGTATGTGTATGCACATACCCAACTGATTGGGGACAGGGGTGCTATGGCATAGTTGTGGGAGAACTTACAAGGAGCCTGATTCTCTTTCTTTTTTTTTTCTTCTTTCTTCAAGACAGGGTTTCTCTGTATAGCCCTGGCTGTCCTGGAACTCACTTTGTAGACCAGGCTGGCCTTGAACTCAGAAATCTGCCTGTCTCTGCCTCTCGAGTGCTGGGATTAAAGGCATGCTCTACCACTGCCCGGCACCTGATTCTCTTTCTACCATGTAGGCCCTCCCTGGGCGATCTGACTCAGGTTACCAGGCCTGGCAGCAGGTGCCCTTACCCACCAAGCCACCTTGCCAGCCGTAGAACTCATTTTCACGTCTGAGAGAAACTTTTATAAACAACATACCAAAACTATGAAGCAGAGAGACTATTGCTTGGAATGAAATTATATCTGAGGGCTGGCGAGATGGATCAGCAGTTAAGAGCACCGACTGCTCTTCCAAAGGTCCTGAGTTCAAATCCCAGCAACCACATGGTGGCTCACAACCACCCATAATGAGATCTGATGCCCTCTTCTGGTGCGTCTGAAGTCAGCTATAGTGTACTTATGTATAATAAAAAATAAATCTAAGCCGGGCGTGGTGGCGCACACCTTTAATCCCAGCACTCGGGAGGCAGAGGCAGGCGGATTTCTGAGTTCGAGGCCAGCCTGGTCTACAAAGTGAGTTCCAGGACAGCCAGGGCTATACAGAGAAACCCTGTCTTGAAAAACAAAACCAAAAAAAAAAAAAAGAAAAAAAAATCTAAAAAAAAAATCTTTAGAAATTATATCTGAGAATAAAGTGGGCAAATGGAAAGAAATATTAGGGATAGAAAAAAATAGGTGATAAATGGTTGTAACAAAATTCACGTTGGAGGAATGCATGGCCCAGATCTAGGAATGAAGGGCTCTCCTCCAGAACCAAGACCAGAACTCTGATGATGAAGATTGTAATTCTAGAACTTTCTCTTTACGTCTTTAGGTTAGTTCTGGGTTTTTTTGTTGGCATGTGACACAGAAACCTATTGTTGTACTTCTGTCATACTTTTCCCCCAGAGAATCATCGCATGCAACAGGTAGAAGTGGGACCCACTTAACATCATGTATCAAGGGATAAATACATCAGCAGTAGGGTCTAGGGGCAGGACAGAGAAAATAGCTCAGTGGTAGAGTACTTTCTTAGCAAATGCAGGTGTCTTAGGGTTTTACTGCTATGGGCAGGCACCATGACCAAAGCAACTCTTATAAAGAACAACATTTAATTGGGACTGGCTTACAGGATCAGAGGTTCAGTCCATTATCATGGTGGGAGCATGGCAGCATCCAGGCAGGCATGGTGCAGGAGGAGCTGAGAGTTCTACATCTTCATCTGAAGGCTGCTAGCAGAAGACTGACTTCCAGGCAGCTAGGATTAGGGTGTTATAGCCCACACCCACTGTGACACACCTACTTCAACAAGGCCACACCTCCTAATAATGCCACTCCCTAGCCCAAGCATATACAAACCATCACAGCAGGCTGCCTTTGATTCCAATAACACACACACACACACACACACACACACACACACACACACACACTCACACAATACTAACATCAACCTAACAAACATGATCTATCTAAACAGTAGAATATTATTTAGCCTTCAAAAAGGTAGGAAATCCTGACACGCTATGAACTGTTATGTTCTGTTAAGTGTATGAACTGTTACATGGAATAAGCCAGTAAGGAAAAGATGCTCTAAATTCGAGCATCTGGAGCAGCCAGACACTCAGAAACAAAATAGAAGGAGACCCGGGAGTGCCTTGGAAGAGGGAAGGAGCGTTCCTTTTTTTTTTTTTTTTTTGGTTTTTCGAGACAGGGTTTCTCTGTGTAGCCCTGGCTGTCCTGGAACTCACTTTGTAGACCAGGCTGGCCTCAAACTCAGAAATCCACCTGCCTCTGCCTCCCGAGTGCTGGGATTAAAGGCGTGTGCCACCATGCCCGGCTGGGCTGGAGTGTTCCTTTTTAACAGCAATAGAGGCTCAGATTTGCAAAGCAGCCACCCTGGGAAGGAGTGAGGAAGATCCCACAGAAGTGGGGACATTGTTGATGCTCCTGAGCCAGGCTCTTCGACATGACAAAAATGGTAAGTTTTATGTGAGAAATAAGCAAAAAAGGTTAACACTTGGATTTTGTTGTTATTGGTATTTAAGAAAGAGTTTCTCTGTATAGCCCTGGCTGTCCTGGAACTCACTTTGTAGACCAGGCTGGCCTTGAACTCAGAAATCTGCCTGCCTCTGCCTCCCAAGTGCTGGGATTAAAGGCCTGTGCCACAACAACCTGGAAAGTCTTTTGTTACTTTTTGATGGCTCACATATAGGAAGGAGTGCGTGCGAATCCAGGGATGAGTGAGGTGAGCCCTTGGTCTCCATGGAATACATGACTAATGACAGAGGGAATCCTGTGATGTTCAGGGGCCAGCACGAAATCTTCCCAAGGTCAGCACATGCTTGGCCCAGTGCAGATTGTATGCATATTTTCTCCATTGATCAAGCCTGTGCCAAAGGACCAGGCTCTGATTGGACAGGGCTGGGCTTTATACAAACCTTGGGAGAGGAGGAGAGGACATCCTAGGTTCTCCCCCCACCCCCATTCCCAGATGGCTAAACCCAACTTCAGGTGGATAAATTACAAGGGTCCCCTCGCTCAAGGTTAACCCATTGATTGAGTCCAGTTGTTGGGATATGGTGGGAACTTTTGGAGATGGGGACAAGCTGAAAGGAGGTATCCAACGGGGCTGTGTCTTCGGAGGCAACATTTTGTCCCAGATTCCGTTTTTGTCCCTCTCTCTGCTTCTTGGCTGCAGTGAGCAGCCACCTCTACCACACACTCCTACCGACATTGGCATTTTGCTGCCAGGATGCTCTTACCCCTCAGAACTATAGCAGGGTAGCTATTAACCATGGACTGGTCCCCTGAACCAGAATGAGGAAGAACCCACAGTGACAGGTGTTTACCCCATGATATGGTTTGTATATGCTCGGCTCATGGAGTGGCACTATTAGAAGGTTTGCCCCTGTTGGAGTAGGTGTGTCACTGTGGGTGTGGGCTATAACACCCTCATCCTAGCTGCCTGGAAGCCAGTATTCTGCTAGCAGCTTTCAGATGAAGATGTAGAACTCTCAGCTCCTCTTGCACCATGTCTGCCTGGATGCTGCCATGTTCCTGCCTTGATGAGAGTGGACTGAACCTCTGAACCAAATAAATGTAAGCCAGCTAGCCCCAAATAAATGTTGTCCTTGTAAGAGTTGCCTTGGTCATGGTTTCTGTTCATAGCAGTAAAACCCTAACTAAGACACCCATAACAATACACCTTGAGGAATTCAAGAAGACTTAGTGCCAGCTGTAGTTTATTTTATCTAGGATAAGGCAGGTGGCAGTATTATGTTCCCCTCACTATGAACATATGAACAGGCCTTTGGTGGGGCTCAGGTTGCTGATGAAGCTGGATGGTCTAAGGCGGGAGAACGTCAGCGCTACATCAATAAAAAACAGAGGTGGCGGGAGACTGTGACACAGGTCACAACATGTTGGACTCTTAAAAGATGCTATGCCAAGAAAAACAAACCCGATACAAAAAGACAAAGAGGATTCTACTAGGAGGCTCCTGGGAACTGCTCCACACTCAGACATGGAAAACCAGAGCGTGGTTTCCAGCAGCCAAGAAGAGGGGAATGGGGGCTTACTGTTTTGTGGGTGCTATGGTTTGACTGTTAGTTGATCCCTGCCACCCCCCACCCCCCAGATTCATATGTTGAAAGATGATAGTATTAAACACTGTCTCCAAGGTGACTCATAGTGTTAAGAAATTGGGACCTGGCCAGGGGTGGTGGCTTATATTTATAATCCCAGCCCTAGAGAGGCTGAACCAAGAGGAGTGTTAAGTTCAAAGCCAGTCTGAATGGGGCTAAATGGAGAGCCCTGTCTCAGTTTGAAAACAGCAGGCCTATTAGGAGGAATTGGCTACTGGGAGTTTTCACTTCATGACTAGGGAGTGAATAGGCACCCTTCTAAGAGGGCTTGGGGGAGTCTGAGTCTGTCTTTCCAAGGGCATATAGAGTCTGTCTTTCCAAGGGCCTATCCAAGAATGACAGGTCCTTATCAGACACCAAACCTACCAGAGCCTTGACCTTAGACTTTGCCACTTCCAGAATGTAAAACAAACTTCGATTGTCTATCAATTACCTAACCCAAGGTATCTGTGTGGTAGTTTTTCAAACGGACAAGACAAAGACAAGACAGAGTCTTACTTCTGCAAGAAGTAAAAGCTCCAAAGATGGAGGGATGATAGTCCCACAGTGGAGGGACCAGTACTCTTCTGTCTTAAGTCATCATTCTATTATTACTGTGAAGAGACACCATGACCAAGGCAACTTTTTAAAAAATATATTTTTAAGATTTATTATATATGTATATGAGTACACTGTCTCTGTCTTCAGACACACCAGAAGAGGGCATCGGATCCCCATTACAGATGATTATGAGCCACTGTGTGGTTGCTGGGAATTGAACTCAGGACCTCTGGAAGAGCAAGCAGCCAGTGCTCTTAACTGTTGGGCCATCTCTCCAGCCCAACCAAGGCAACTCTTATAAAAGAAAGCATTTAATTGGGGCTGGCTTACAGTTTCAGAGGTTTGGTCCAATATCGTCATGGCAGGAAGCATGGTGGAACAGAGGCAGACATGGTGCTGGAGAGGGAGCTGAGAGTTCTACATCTGGATTCACAGGCAGCAGGAAGAGACCCTGGGTCTGGCATGGACTTGGGAAACCTCAAGGCCTACTGACAGTGAGTGACACACTTCCTCCAACAAGGCCACACCCACTCTAACAAGACCTCATCCCCTAATCTTTTCAAACAGTGCCACTCCCTAAACACTGAAATATGTGAGCGTAGGGGCTAACCTTTTCAAACCCCCGCCCCTGCCCCGTGGCTTAGATGATAACTTTCCTGTTATATTTGACCACATCTTCCAACCATGGATGGAAGTAAATGTGGAAATATCTACTGGCAGGGTAAAGATGCAGCCAGAGAGACAGCAATGGGCACACTTTTCACTTAGACTGCCATGGACAGGGAGGAAGCAGCAGAAGTGCTAAGGACTTTAAAAAATGAGGTGCTGGGCTGGTGAGATGGCTCAGCGGGTAAGAGCACCCGACTGCTCTTCCGAAGGTGATGAGTTCAAACCCCAGCAACCACATGGTGGCTTACAACCACCCGTAATGAGATCTGACGCCCTCCTCTGGTGCGTCTGAAGTCAGCTACAGTGTACTTATGAAGAATAATAATAAATGAATCTTTGGACGGGAGAGACCGGAGCGAGTGGGGCCCACTGGAGCGAACGGGGCTGGCCGGAGCGAGCGGGCCGAACAGGGGCGGCCAGAGCAAGCAAGGCCGGAGCGAGTGGGGCTGGCCGGAAATGGTTCATGTTAGGTGTCTGTTTGACCGGATCTAGAGTCACCTGTGGGAGATCATTACGTGAACACATGAAGAATTTTGCTAACTGAAGGCTTGCTCTGGGGGGAGGGGACACTTCACTTCTAGAAGAAACCATCCAAACACAGACACTCCTGAGGGAGGGTGGAACTGCCCCCATCCAGGAGGGAGGGCAGGATTTTATTTAGTACTGTTGGAGGCCAGGGGCTGGAGTCCAGGTAGAAGGACAGGAGCCCCTCCCCTCCCCAAGCTGAGGGGCTGCCTTGGAGCTAGGCAGAGGTCTCCATGCTCTGGTCTGGGCTCTTCAGCTTTCAGCCTTTGGCTTGGTCGTTTTCTCCTCTGGGTCCTCGCTGGGATGCACCAGGAGGACTTGGGCTTTGCCTATGTACTCTAAGGGGACAGGAGGGGCCGTGGCAAGAGAGCGGTCAAGAAAGTACTAAGGTCAAGGCCAGCTTTGCTTTCAGTTCAGCTACAGGGAACCTGAAAAGAGCTGGTTCCCCTCTGGGAGCCTGGCTACTCTCAGGTCCCTTCTCATCTGGATGACAAACACGAGTCAAGCCCCTATGGCATGCCAGCCACTCTGCTGGGTGCTTGGGACCCTGCACAGCCTGACAAGGGAGAGTCATGTCATCTACTGGTGGTGACAAGCCTCTCTTCTTCCCACCAGCTACCACCCCACCCCCATACTCTCTGGTCTAATACACTTACGTCTGCTGTAGGGGTCTCTTTCCTGGGTTCCCTTGTCCCTGATTGCCATCACCACCACCATCCATGCCTGGCACAGTGACCACAGGGACATACCGCATCCTGATCATAACCTCAGCGTGTCCTACGCTCTCCAAAAGGCTGACCCTCTCTTGTCTTACCTCGTGTGACTGTCCTCTACCCACAGAGCCCAGATTCCCTGCCCAGCTTGGTCTTCCGTCAGTATACCAGGCAGGAGGGAGTTCTACTTGTAGAAGCTCCCTAGGCATTCCCAAGTACCAGGCTATGCCTCATGGCAGGGAGTGCGCCCTGATTCACCTACTGTCCTCCCAGGGGATTCTGTCCTTTGGATACTTCCTCTCTATGAAATAAGAATTTGCCCCAATTCTTCTCTCATGACTCCCCAGAGCCCCACACATAGTAAGTCCTCAATAAGTGTTTGCTGCATGAAGAAGTGAGCCAACTTCCTCGGGGAGGAATCCAGCCAGAGCTGGCTTCAGTGAACCTTTTTGAGGACTCTTACCTGGTTTGTCTGTTTGGGGTAGAGGTGGTGACTTAGCCTTCTTCAGGGATGGACTATAACCAAATACAAAAGACAAGTCTCGGGAGGCTGAGTCTACAGGTGGTCCGGTGGGTAGGAGTTGGTGGCTGACATAGGAATGATAAGCCACCAGCTCTCAGGAGAAAGCAAGACACCCTGCCTGAAGAGGCTGGTGCAGGGCTGTCCACGCACAGATCCAGGCACCTCCCTGCACCTCCTAAGCAAGAGCCCGACAAGTGTCCTTCTGTGCATGCCGACACCACAGGGAACCAAAGCCCTCTTGTCTGGAGCCATAAACTGCTATGGCCTTTCCCATAGACCCTTGCTCTTCAAGCTGGTTCCGGACAAGCGGCTAATGTTCTTCTACCTTGTGTGAGCTGTAAGCTACTGTAGCCCCCACCTTCACATCATTTTCTCTGTAACTCTGACGGAAGGCTTTAGAGAGAGGGTGAAGAGGCCAACTTGGGGTTTCTCATCCAATCACAGTAGAGCTTGCCCTTTTTGCTGGGCTCTCTCTGGTTGGCTAAGTTACAATGTTGCAACATTAAGGAACTGAACCAACCGAAGGCCTGTAAAACTGTCTCCAAATGAACCCCAGCCCTAGCCGGTCCTCTGTAGCTCAGTTGGTAGAATGCTTGCCCAACATGTACAGAGGCCCCTGAAGGTTCCATCCTAGCACTGTTCAAACAGGACATGGTGGTGCTCACCTCCAGCACTGGAGGCAGAGGCAGGAGGAGCAAGAGTTCAAGGTCATCTTCAGATACAAAGCAGGCCTGAGGCTGAAAGAGTAGTACGTAACCAAAGACAAAATAGAGTCCCTTGTGTCAGGGGGGAAAGTGAACCTTTAAAAATACCGATGGCTCTAGGTACTAGGCAAGCCTTTCCTGGAACAATCACAGAATAGCCAACGCCCTCTGAATATCTCTGTGAAATGTCTCAATGCCCCAGGAGGTTGCCTAAGGTAGCACATGACTTA